>VXBI01004761.1:0-38061 GCA_013397375.1 Toxostoma redivivum
AGGAAGGAAGGAAAAGGAAAGAAGGAAGGTCTCTCCCAGCTTTTGCACACCAAAGCATTAGGATAGTAGGATACTGTGCCAGGTCTACACACACCAGATATGTTGTCATGGGCGCTTGAGCCTTTGCTTAATACCTAGAAACACTGTATTACTTCAGCCATTCGCATATCATCCATAGCACTCCTGTGCTACCTCAAATACCATCAGATACCAGTACTTGAAAGGGACCTGGTTTATTATTATCCCCTTGATTTCCATACTTATAGGTTCTGCACAAGTTGAATTAGCAGTAGAGACAACACTCTCTGCAATCTCCTTGTTCCCTGCAAAGAAAAGAAAGAATAAATCCAAAGGTTTTGTCATTCATCATCTTCCATGGTCTATTTAAAAGCATTAAAGAAGCATAGTACCATTGGAATCTCTGAGTCCTGCTGAATAGAGATAGCAAAATAAAATACATTAGTTCTGTCAGCTAAGGACAACTTTTCAGCTTTGGAACCTTGTATTGAACTGGATCATTCATTCATCAGGAATACTAAAAAAGTGCAGACGACAAAGGACTTTTTAGGGGTAGAAGATCAAGAAATAGGGAATAAATACTTAATTGATAATAAAGAATTACAGAATTGTCATTTAGATTGTCATGTGATGGAAATCAGAAACAAGCCAGGGGCAGGAGGTTTACAAAGCTGTCAAAAGATGCAAATAATTGAGAAACAAAGACAGCAGTGGTATGGTCCAAGTACCATGCTCTTTTTATGTCCAAATGATGATTGCTCTTGTTCAAAATATTACTACTACTACCTCCATTGCTGATATCACTGTTATTGCTCATTATCAGTTTCAAATGCCTGTATGCCTCTGTGTCCCTGAAATCTAGCTGAGGCCTGGATTCTTTTTTTCAGGACCATTCAGCTGGAGTGACATCTCACAATCAGTGGACAGAAGCCAGGTATAAGCTATGGCCACAGAGTTGCATACAGGCAAGGAAGCGGTAGCTATTTTTCCAAGGCACCAGACCAAAACCTGTGCTTTGATTTGCCAGTGTTATTCCAGTCTCAAACAGGGTAAACATCCAGAACATTGTTTTTTTTTTTTTTTTTTTGTCTGGTAACCTCAATGTCTGCACTACACTTGTGATTAAGTCTCCTCAAAGGCTTACAGAAGGTTAGGTGCTGCTGACATGTCAGTCACCTGAACACTTCTCTGCTTATAATTTGCTTTTTTAAAAAGCACTGGGTTCTGCATTTGGAGCAGAGAGTATATAAATGCAGAATACTACAGAGGAGACATTAAGATTTCAGCTTCAGATTATCAATGAATGCTTAATTTCACAACAGCTTTTCAGCAATGAATCAAATGCGTTTCAATAGAATAACTTCAAATGCCATCTGTTAGGATGAGAGAAATCAAATGGAATTGAAAAAGTAAATGAAGAAATTGTAATAAATTATTTCTGTGTATTTGTTATTTCTGAATAGATATACAGTTCGTTTATATTTAATAATTTCCTGCCTTTAGGAACAAAGGAATGATCCTCTTATAAAAAGATGGTTATCAAAAGACTAGTATGTGACATATATTTAAAAAATTAATAGGATGGGACTAGCCTGAAAAAGGACATGCAAGGATAAGGCCCTAAATCTATCTGAAAACCTCCTTTAGGTGTCTGAATCTTCTTCAGGAGACTAGAGCAATTAGCTCAGTGACTGGATCTAAATGGTCCTGCTTGAGCAGAGTAGTTGGACCAGATGACTTCCAGAGTTCCCTTCCAATCTTGACCATTCTGTGATGCTGTTGTCTAAAATTTAGATTTAAAACCTCATATTCAGCAGCCATAATTTCAGAATGCCTTAGCTTTCTGTGAGTAGGCACTGCTTTTAGGCATTACCAGCAACAACAACAGAAATGTTTTTTCCACATTATCTGTGAGGCCAAATTCAGTAGACATTGATAGCATACTTGCTGGCTGACACAAAGTATGTTACCATCACACGAAGATATGTTGTTTAGTCCAGCTTCCTAAGCAAAGAAAGTCTCCTCAGATTTTGTGGTTTTCCCATGCAAAAATTCATCCCATCCTTGTCTCCTGTACCTATGTTGTTGCTGTTAACACTAGGCTTGTTTCTGTTCTGCAGCCTGGTGAAGCAAAAGCAATACCGTACCTCCTTCTGGCTTAGCTATTTCACTCATTCAAAAATGATTATATGTTCAGTATTCAATATTTAAGCATGACTTCACAGGCTAGTGGATAGGGAAAGAATCTTTGATTATATGCTCTACTGAACACTTAACATAGAGTACTGATTGTTTACTGACACCTAATCTGTTCAAAGGAGTGGTTATATAGGGGAAGGAAGTTGTTTATGTTTGTTAGTCCAACAAAAATGTATTCATTTTATGGAGGAAAAAAGTTTCAACAGGAAGTAGTAAGGGAAATATATTTCCTTGTAAGATATTTTTGTACTGTGCAGAAATTTTGAAGGAGCAGATGGGGAAAAGAGCAACAAACTCTTTTCTTCTTCTACTAGCCATGTTTTTCAGAGATGTTGCAGTAAGCTCCCGATGATGGGAAGCAGTGTCCAGAAATGGTGTTTGTAATTGGGATTTAAATGTCTGGGTTCAAGCCCTGTTTCCACTGTCTTATTAGGTAGCTCAATGTCTCCTTTTGCAACCTGCTGTCTTTAATGAATCTTATCTTTAGACATAAACTCCTATTCCTGTTATTGACCTTATTTCTTGGCACCCAGTTTTCTCCAGGCATTTATGAGAAGCCTAGGCAAGGGAATGGGAGAATTTCACAAGGTAGAAAATTCTTTAAAGGCTTAGTAAAATGCTAGACAATGCAGGGCTTAAATCTTTTCACAGATCTAACCCCAAATTAATATTACTCCTAGGAAAGAGTACAATTTACACTAAAATGTGAAAATGTGAGATAAGGAAGATATTTTATTACTTTTTTCTTGTACATTTGTAAAATATAAGGGCCAAAAACATCTTGTTCTGTCTCTAAATACTATGTCAAATAATGGAAAAAAGCATCAGAATTTTCCCCTCATGAGGTATTTTTTATCTTCCTGGACTAAACTGCTCAAGTGTTCACTTGCTTTTTTCAGATTATGCTTTTTGGTACTGTCTGCAGCAATGTATTTCACAGTTCTTCTAGTGGCTATTTAGGACTACCATCAAGATCATGCAGAGGAAGTGTTAAAAATAGCGAGATTTTATTAAAATCACTACATTCTACAATGATACTCAAACTATTAAATAAATTTCAGATCTGCAGTCAACTTTTGCCAGTTAACATATTTTAAACACACATGAATTGGACCAGGAATCCCTGATTAGATCAACTAATAAGAATCAGGTTCACTTCTATGAATGATAGGATAGAGTATGCTATATGCTTTTCCTCTTAAAAATAATTTGGAAACATCATTTTTTATCTCCTTTGTATCTTTATATGGGATAATAGTACTTCTTTTGTCATACTTGAGTGGTTCTCTTGCTGCTTTTTAAATTAACAGATCCATTTTTCTCAGAACAAAGATTTCAGTTTGTGGATATGCTTTGTTTATATGGGCAGGTGCGTCTGATGGGTGAGCCTAGCTGCAGAACTAACTTTTGCTCTAAATTTAAGAGAAAAAATATTCACTGCAATTGTTTGAAGCATTCAAACACTGGTGGACATTATGCAAAACAGACTTTCTTAATACTAAAAATTTTGGAAGTCATAACAAAGAAAATTAGTGTGTTCTGTCACCAGCCATTATTGATTACATTTATTTTAGTAAAATAAATGTTTAATTCTCCAAATGAAATTGACAGCAAATACAGATGTAAAACAGGACAATGACATTTATCTAAATTGGTTTTTTCTATTTTCTTTATTTCTTCCTGCTTCTTTTTCTGTTACAACTGAAGTGGTTAATGCTGCTCTAATATATAGAACATAATCATTCCTTTTATACATAAGCTGTGTTTCTTTCCTTGGTAACAGCTCACATAATTTCACATCTGGGTTTTATTTTGTATTTAAAATAATTAGATAGATATTAATTTATATAGTAATTTCAATGGAGAAATCCAAGGTAAATATTTTGATTTGCATATTGCATGTTCCTGTTTTTTTAATATCCATTTGTTTTTCATTCTCTGTGCATTGAATCTAAAATCTATGACAATTTTCAGTGTTAAATTCCATCCTTAGAATCTGCTTGCTCCGAGATCTAAGATTAGGCTGTGACTATTAACAGATCAATTGCCAGTTCTGTTGTTAGTGTCTAAATGCTCTGTACAACCACAGACTTACAAAGCATGTAAACACTTCACTGCTCTTACCTTGTATATATGCCTCAGTTCTTCATCCCAACTGACATATGCAGAAAAAGAAGAAAGGGTGTACTAGACATTCAGGAATTAAGACACTCTTGAAAAGGCATTTTCTTTTCTGCATTGCAATAGATATAACTTTAATTTTATTTTAATGCCAAGCATGGTCTGTGTGATCACAGGGTGTCTGCCAGTGTCACACTTTTTGTATGTGTTAAAATGTATGTGTTTGAGCAACATGATCATTGCTCAAATCTTTCATTTTGGCTTTTTTTTTTTGGTAAAGATAATGTTTATTTTAATGCCACAAATATGTCCTTAAAGCTAAGTAATGGCTAATCAATTGTAAACCCCCCTTTTATTTCCAGCGTCAAAACACAAATCTGAAAGGCAGAGTGACATTGTCCAGCTGTCAGAACAGAAGATGAGGAAGGGAAGGAAGTAGGATTTTCTTTGTGCCATCCTGCTTGGAGTCTACTGTGGCTGGGGATGGCACTGGGACAGTTGCCCAGCAGTGGAGCTGCTGCCAAACCAAAGGGACAGTTACTAAAAGGGACAATCAATGACTCTGGGCTTGCTGGTGTCTTAAGGTTGACTGGTAATACAGCCTTACTTTTGGAAAGTGG
Source organism: Toxostoma redivivum (assembly GCA_013397375.1). Taxonomy (NCBI): domain Eukaryota; kingdom Metazoa; phylum Chordata; class Aves; order Passeriformes; family Mimidae; genus Toxostoma; species Toxostoma redivivum. The sequence goes on from VXBI01004761.1 coordinate 4,959, forward strand.
TTTTCAGCAAGAGGCTGGAAGTCAATCAAGTGAAGAAAAGCCCCAGCAGAGTAGTATACCTCCTTTACATTCTTAAAAAGTAATGGGGTATTGACACCTAGGTGAAATTGGTATTTTAAGATACCTTGCCCGGGGTGAAAAATCCATAATTATGTGCTTCCAAATCTCACTAATTTAAGTACATGATGTGATAGTCATGAGAGCAAGCAGCATGATAGATAAAGTAGTCTTAACTACAATACTCATGAATGGGTATCTTCTAGCTAAGCTTCAGTTACCTACAGTGTTTATATTTTAATTAGTTATCCTAGGCTTCCTTTGTAATCAGAAAAAAGGAATTTCTGCTTCGAAGGTGTTATTCACTTCACTCTAAATGTGTCCTAAATTAGGATTGCAGAAACATTTATATCTATGTACTGATTGGCTCAAATGTAAAAGTCTATGAGGTGACTGTGGTGTCTAGGTGAGATAGAACAGACTTTATGTTTTTGATGAGCTGAACATATACTCTAGCATTAATTTAATATGTACTTTTTTAGAAGAACTCTAGGTTGAGAAAAAAGAATGCTTATCTATGTATTTAGATTAGTGACACATGCTATTCAAAAGCCTGTGTAGGTGTCTTAAGTTATCATCAAGTATGCCAATCATGGAAACATAAGTTCATCCCTCCTATTTATCCACTACAGCTTTGTTTCCCTCTGCCTTAGCTTCAAATGGTCTCTGTAGAAACTCACTTACTCCACTGCTCAGTTGCCATCATGAGTCTTCCCTGGAAATCTCCTGGCTGTGTGCTGCATGCAGATGCTTCACTTCTTATCTCACATTCCTTTCCTACCTCTTCCATGACCCTTCATCTCTACCTGTTTGGAGTTTCTTTATGAATTGACAGCAGGTTTTGATCTCAGTCAAATAAAGCACTTGTCAATTCCTCTCATTTTTAATATTTACAAATTACACAACCTAGCAAAAAGTTTCTAGTGCATGAAATTTGAGTAGTGAATTCGAAAGTGAATACATGTATCCCACAGGGAATCACAAAAAGAGTGGAGGTAACATTATGTATCTTCAATGGATTAAATGAGTTTTATGTAAAGTGTGATTCAGCTGCCCTTAACAAATTGCTATGAGTTGATGGAAGAGTGGGGAGAAATTGATAATTTTTCTGTAACATCTTCAGCACCATTCAGTTGTTCTGAAAAAGAATAAAAAAGGAAAATAATACCCCTGTAAAATGATTCCTGATTTTAAAGTTTCCCTTTTCTTGCAAAATATATTATTCTGAGCATAGAATTTTCTTGTCAACTTTCATCCCAGAGCAAAGTTTTATTGATTAATTATAAGCCACTTAATATAGGGAATTATAATTTAAACCCTGACAAGTTCCTTAGCTATTGTGGTACAAATGACGATAGTATATAAGTAGCCTACCACATATTTTTATGTTAATAAATATGCACAGGATAAAATATAGCATTTTAATATTCTAAACTCATATAAACAATATTTTAATAATATTTCAATACGCTTCCCTGAAATATAGCAATCCATATAGAAATCTGAAGCAATATGCTAATAGCATGTCCAAGCTAACCAGAAGAGAAATAAAATGCATGCCAGTGTAAATTCATTGACACATCAGCTCCCTCCTTTTACCTTTCAACCATGTTTTCATCAAAATGTTTTTGAGGGCCCGGGTTGGTGAATCAGATAGTAATTAACATTTATAACCTAAAATATTATCCTAATACTGTATTGTGAAGTTGAGAAATAAAATAGAGTTTAAAAGGAGTTTATTTCTAGATGTCTCTGGACCTTTAGAAAACGTTTTAAGACTCTTCAGAACAAAAACCAACCTGTTGTTTTAATCTGATCACTCATTTGTTTAGTATAAGGAGAAATCCTTATGGCCATGAATATAACACTGGCAATAAAAATTCAGGAGTTTCCTGTCTCAAGGGAATGCCTTTTTTCTCTACTTCAGCTTTATCCTCCTAAAAAAATCTTGTTAACTTAGAAAATGCAGTTACCTGACACTTACTGGATAGATTAGGTTTAATAGTTATGAAGCACATTAGGTATAGTTAAAGCTTCTGAAGGCATATATTTATAAATCTTTTTAAATTGGTGTAAGTAAGTTAAGGTATTTGGAGAGTTGTCTATAAAATCTGTGGAGGACTTTTTGCTGTAAATTTTGTATAAAGTGTAAGTTTCCAGTGTATGGTATGACACACCATATAAATGCATATTCAAAACATAAGAGTATTTTTATATTTTGGTTCAGTCAATGAAAGTGTAGACTAGGACATCATTTCAAATCTGCCAGAAGTCAAAAGTCCTGCAGTCTAAGTTATCTTTATGACCTTTTGCAGTCTTGTCACCATCAGGAAAGAATCCAGATTCTGAATCATGGAATTGTAAAAAGTCTGTGTCCTCACTAGACCATGAGAAGTGAAAAACTGGAAGACTAGCCTCAGAAAAATTGTGATTCTATTCCACCTTCCTGCATTCCAGCTTTTTGCAAGACAATATAGAAGGACCTATATCCTTAGTAGCTGAACTGTGAATTTTAACTATTCTATGAACAAATTCCAATTCACTTGTATCTTGCCCTTGTTCAACATGGATGATGTAGTCTCTTTGTCTCCCTTCACAGTTTTAATTCCATGGGCCACCCAACCTTCCTAAAAGAATAAGTCAAAATAGAAGGTAGTTAAGAAAAAGTAATGATCCCAAAGCTGGACTACTTAGCATCTGCCTGGGAAGTCCTGTTCAAAATTATTAGTATATGGTCTATGAAACAAGGGAACATGATGCAGCCCTAAAAAAGAAAATAATTTGATCAATAAATTTATTCTGAAGTGATACTTTTAAAATTATGCATGCAGAATATTTAGATCACATGTTAACAAAAGAAAATTAATAGCTAGATAAGATTAAGAGGATTAATAATTAGATTTAATAATAATTAATAAACCGAGATACTGTTTCACAATATACTGTTCTGTTCCCTAACCACATTTTCCTATTGTGTACATTGTTGAATGTGGTACCAGAGTTTTCCCCAGCTACCTCCAGAGAGAACCATCATATCACCATCTTCTCCACCCAAATAATCTTTCTAGAACTTTAGGTGGCTAAACCTCAGTTCAGCCAAATAGTTTTACGTAAGTGGCAATTAGCATACTTTTGGGCTAGTGCACTGCAGTGCTGACATATGAACTTTCATTAACCTTACAGGAGAAGAATCACTCAGTCATAGCAATTAACTTTAATCAACATGGAAAACTCCTGAAGGCACTGACAACCACAGAGTGTGAAGGCCAGTGCTGGTGACACTCAGTTGACAGTCATGAAGAAACAGTGTCATCTGTCCTGCAGGGCAGAGAAATAGTGAAATTTCAAAATGGCATTTATGTGTAATTAAAATGTTTGGATTTCCAAGCTTAGTTTATTCTCTTCACTGTCATGTGGTCTTGCATAGTCAAGCATGGTTTAATATATCCTTAGTTTTTTAGTTATATCATTGGTCTTTTTGGTTTTTATCTCTTCAGCATATTTTTATGTAGCTGATTTTCTTCATTCTGAATTTTCTTTTTAATAGTGTAAATATTTCCATGCTATCTTTGGAAGGCAAGCAGATGTTTTCACTGTCATGAAGGAATGGGCCTGGAGGGAAATTGTGTTCTCTGCTTCTCCTCAAGCCTTTAAGGGCTAAACACACATTGTATCTATGTAGTGAATAGGTAAGTAATTTTAACATTTCTGGAAATGATAAATAATAATAATAATAATACTTGAAGGCATGTTTTAATCCACCCACCTGCAATGCTGGAAATAGAGGAAAATAGTATAAGCATACCAGATCTCAAAAACCCAAAAGTTGCAGAATTAAAACCTATGTCTTTGGCTATGTAATTAAACAGTTTGTGAGGCTGGGGGATTTGAAGAAGTTAGAGTGAGATTTTAGTATGTTTTTCTCTATGAATATGGGTTTTTATTGTCCTGTGTAGCATGAACGTATTATCTGGTCACCAGAGAATGGACCATGAACTTTTTCTCCTTCAGGCCCTGTGGAGGGAAAGGTGTCTTGGTTTGAAAGACANCGTCTGTGTCCTAGATGGGAAGGACGGGGGAGAGACACTGCTTACAGGTCTCAGGGCAGTGTCAGTCCTGATGCTCCAAAAGGATGTGCTGGAGTCAGCAGGAGATGCAGGAGAGAGCGTCCGAGCAGGGAGGTTGCGGGATCCCCACAGCCAAGGAAAGCAGCTCCCCCACGTCGGGATGGCAGAGCGGAGTTCCTAGCGACCGTCCTGCTCCGAGCCAGACGAGTGAGAGAGCCAGAGCCCGAGAGAACAGACCCCTCCCCACCTCTTCTCTCCCCTTCGACAGAAACTGTTACCTTAGCTATCTGAGCTTCTGGGTGTAGCCCCAAATACTTACCATAACAATGGGAAAAATTCCACAGAAAGAAAAGGGAAAAATTCAACCCCCAACAAAAGGTCAGTAGTTGATGAAACTTTGCTCTAAAAAATGTACAAACCCATTGACTTAATTTTCTGTCAGTTCTCATTGTGATTTTCTGAAAACTACATGCTCATATTGCTCATGTTGCTCATATTGAGCAACAGTCTCGTTGGATGTTTTTGCAGAGATACAAAGAGAAAATATTTGGAAATATTTCTCCATATCACACATAAGACACACCATTGCTTCAGGGGGAACTGCTACTCTGCTCTGTATCTAGCAACAATAAATAAGAGTTTCACTTCTTTACCGGTAAATATGCTTTCCGTAAGCATTAAATTCACTTGAAAGTGCTGTTCTTTTATGGAAATACAAAGAACTATATTTATTATAGCATTTTAAACCTTCATTCAAAAATGCTAATTTTAAGCCTTTCACAAATACTGTAGTCTGTATTGAAAACTGTTCAGAAAGAATTTGCTCTGTACTGCTTCTGTTATTCATAAAATGCATTTAAAAGGAAATAATTCCTAAGAAATTAAGCCCATAAAAAAATAACTGATTTGAACCTGATCTCAATAAAAATATAGGGTTGTTATATTCAATTTTCATGCATGCACAACTCCTTGCTTCATAAATCATAGCAAATTTTCTTTATTTGTTATGCTGTATACATGGACATTCTACTTTTTCAAAAGCATAGTTCCTGCTTTATTAAAGTAGTAGTCAGTACATAGCACAAACATTTTTAGAAAAGCTAATATTTTAAAATAAAGGCACAACACAAATGCCTATAATCATCCAGTCAATAAATATGCAACTCACATTTCCATGCTATTGCTGTAAAAGAGAGAAATAAAGGACACAGCCAGCCACAATCAATAGCTAATTTCACTAAGAAGAATAGACACTAGTCTGGTATTTGTATGTCTACGTGGTGTGCTTGCTTTGGATGACTCACCATACTGGAAGTTATCATATAACAATTGGCTGAACAGAATAAGTTAGTAAAAAGAGAAATGTGGAATAATTTAATTCATTTTGAAACTCAGACTGCATGATGAAATGTATAAACTTCACAACTTAAGAAAGCCTAAAAAGACATCAAAATAATATAAGCTTTCAAGAAAAAGTTTAAAAAATGTCTGGTACAAAGGCGACCACAAGATATGAATAAAAGAAGAAGCTGAGGACATCTCTTTCTTCAAGAGGTTATGATGCAATAAATTCATATAATTTGTAGATTGAATTGATCAACAATGCTAACAGTAGTACAAAGATAATTTCCTAAATATTTTAATATTATTCTTAGAGTCTTTGTTTAGATCTTCATAAAGCAACATTTTTATGTTATGTTACTATAACTTCTAACTCTTTATAGTACCCTGCAGATCTTAGGAAAGCATTAAAGTATATGTCCTCAATTTATTAAAACAAAGTATCTTATTTCACTAATGTGCATTCTTGAGTTATATATATTTGCCAAGTAAAGATAAAAGGCATACAGCTGAAGAACAGAAATTCATCAGCATTCCAAACTTAGTGATCAATTTTCTCCCCAACTCAGTTACAATGAATATAAATTGAGAAAAACACAGAGAAGTAGGCCGGCAGAAGGTCTCAAATGCAGGTGAAATTAAAAATAAATACAGTGGTTTAGAAAAGTCTATTTTCTCATTCTTGCTCTGAAATAGATTGGAAATACTGATAGCATTTGTAGTTTTCAATAAAAAATATGCTCGGAGCTCTTTTTGATCTTAAAGTATATTCTTTCAAGGCTAAAAACACACTGAAAAGTTTTATTCCAGCTAAAATTAAGCAAGCTGATTTGTTTATTATGTGTTTGAGTCACATTATCCACTCTGATGTAGACAATGAAAAAAAAAGTCAAATAGATTTTCTTGTCCAGAGGGCTATTCAGAAAGGCAAATACACAAACAGAACCCAAGTTATGGACAAGTTCTAAAAGAAAAGAGCTAATAAAAATATTTCTAGGAAACTAAGATAAGAAGAAAAAAGGCAGTTCCAGGGTTCTTGCCTGCCCCACGCAGATTGCATACTGAGCCAGGAGTCAAGAGTATGTAAAGCAGCTTGATGTACTAATGCTCAAGCCACAGAGATGAGCACACATCTAGATATCCTGCAGACACAGGCCATTTCTTTATCAGCAAATCAAACGTGCCTCTGGAGGCACTGAGATAACTCACAGAATGGCTGGCATCTACCCTAAAAAACTGCCAAGACTGTGGTGGTGCATTTGTGACAGTAGCTGAAGGGAAACTGCCCATTGTGTATTCTCACGAGCTGCTCTGACTGACAGACCATGTAAGGGAATTTTTTGGGGGACATAAATAATTACAATAGGCTGAATATTTTTTAGGAAGTGTGTCGAGATTTCCCTAACAAGGACAATCACATTCTCATGCCCCAAAGCATTCCAAAACATACCAGAACTGGCTAGTAGACATGCATCCAGACAGACTGACATAATGTTAAAAACACACAGGTGCTTGGAAGTCTTTAAGACCTGAGCTGGAAGTTATGAACTGTTAAAAGTGATTCTTAGCTCTAATTTAGAGATGGCTGTCATTACACAAAATATTTAATGACAATCAAGCTTAATTTGTTTTAGTTTGAGAGCAACTGAGCACTGTCACTGTAACTGTCACTAATGGAGACTGGTGTCTCCGTCCTTGGAGATATCAAAAATCTGTCTGGGTATGATCCTGTAAAAATGACTCTAGATGGCCCTGCATAAGCAGGGGGATGGATCTCCAAATGACCTCCAGGTACCTCTCTCAGCCTCAGCCGTTCTGTGATTCTGTGAAATGTTCCCACTCTCCTGTCCCAGAGGTCTATCCTTCATGAAGCGTCAGCTCAACTGCTTATGAGGTTTTGCTCTACACTCAAACTAGTTGCGGGAAATTATTGGGGTTAAAAACAATTCTGCAACACTAACAAGCAAGGAGTGGAGATGCAGAAGTGCCATAAAGTTCAGTTATTGCAAAAGGTTCTGCATGATGAAACTACATCCTTTCTGAGATTTCGAGTCCAATTCATGCAAGAGAAAGATACTATAATACTTTCTTCTTCATACTCTCACCTGGACTTGAAAGGGGATCAGAGCCCTTTCATTTGCCCAGCCATGCAGAGCTGCTGACAGGCTCTTCAGGAAGCTGTGCAGTCTGAAGAATTTTGTTACTGCCTCGTTTGAAACACAGTGCCTCGCTGTAGCAATGCAGATATCTGACACAGATGCCTGCACATTAAAAGTGAATGTAAAATGATTTCATGAAACTGAAGGAGAGATACTGATGGCCAGATGGAAATGCTGAATCCTTGTCTTTCAAGCCTGGAATCAAAGTCCAGAATTTGGTCTCCTTTGCATACACTGAGCAGGATTCAGTGTTTAAAAGGCCCCAAGAAGTGCCTAATTTGTGAAGACCTGAAGGAAACAGAAAGCAAAACATAAAGAAAACACAAAAGAAGAGAACAATGTTATTGTTCTTCTTCTTCTATTCTTCTTCTATTGGTCTTCTGCAGTTGAAGGAAATGTAAACTATTCCTTTTTGTCTTCCAGGAATGTCTGACTATACCCAGGTCTATTACCTTTTGGCAAAGTCAGCTTGCTAATATTTTGGAGTTTTTTATATAGGCCAAATCAATAGTTAATTTTACTATCTGTGCAAATACTGATGTCTAGACAGCAACTCAGTTCTAACTGGGAAATTGGAACAGAAAACAAAGCAGAGAAAGAGACTAATGGCTTTATGTTTTCACTAATTCTATACTTGATAAATAACTTTTCTCACTGAGTAGATAATTGTAATCTTATAAGCATCTCGTGCTTCAAATGACAATTTGAAGGCAAGAAATGAAGAAAAATTAACAAGACAAATGTTTCTGTCATAAGAATATGTGTAAAAAATATAAAGACATAGGCTTATGAATTACTAAATTTATTCATATTTTAATGCTAGCTCAGAGGTGGAATTTGGATGAAAAATGTATGGAGAAAGAAATACCTTTGCAATTCCATTTGTGTAAGAAGATACACATGAATAATATTTCTTATTTTTTCAAGTAGAAATGGTTGCTTGCATGAATTAAAAGAGTGCTATTGAAGTCAATAGATAATTTTTCTACATAGTGAAGATATACATAGGTCAATAATTGTCAAAGAAGGACCTTATAAGAAAAAATACTTATTATTCCATAAATCTCCATTAACATTTTTCTATTGTTCTAATTTCTATCTTGTTAATACCCATTTCTTCATTTGTTTTACTTCTTTGCCTTTTCATCTTCACCAAGTAATTTTTGTTCATGATTCAGTTTTATGAAGTAACTTTGAATTGACAGTCATTTTCAATGCACTGAAAACATACTTGCAGATTCATTGAATTACATTAGGTTCTCTCAACAGATCAAGTGTTTTTGACAAACTAAATAAGGCACACTAAGTGTATGGATTTTTTTATCCTTTTTGTCATAACTGCTTTTCCATGTCATTTCACAAGATATCTCTAAAGTTATGTATCTATTTTCTAATTTTAAGTTATGAAATTATAAATAAAATCTTTATAGGTATAAAGGCAGCTTCAGACATGTGTCAATGAGAAGATTTTCAGAGACTCAAACAGAACCCTAGATCACATGTGTAACAACTGACAAATCAAGTGCTATTAGACACTTTTAGAATCAAGAGCCAGGGCACTACAGCATGAATAGACATGCTCTGGGACCTCCTTTTGCATCTTTAGAAGAGATTCAAAAGAGAATATATAATTAGGATGCAGAATGTGACACCTATAAATTCCACCATCTTTCTGTAGGGTATATTCAAGTGCATATTTGTTTATTTATATGTAGACATTGTCTGTGAATATTTTGGGTGCGGGTGAGTCATAAGAGTGCAGAAGTTGATTGCTGGGGAGGATATGTGTGCACCCACACAAGCCACTCAGAGTGAGAAAGAGTACCATTATCTCACAGCACAGGTCTGAACCAGATTCTACCCCCTCCATACTTTTGTGCCAGTGCTTCTGGCTGTCACAGAACCCTGACTCAATACTACTTGTCATTCAACCCTCATGAAGGGCAAAGAAAATGATCAATAGCTGTTCTTCTCCCTTCTTCATCATGCTCATATGCAGAATCTCACAAAATTAAATAATTGGACAAAATGCAAAGGACATACTCATATTTATAATTTTCATCCATACATGTGCAGCAGACTTCATAACTAAACCAAAGAAAAAAAATTAGTATTTTTAGAAATGTGAACTAAAATGAATGTTTATTTGAATGTTGAACAGCAAAGCTTTATTTTATCAGAGGTTCAAGCTGAAAACACCTTCACAAGTGGAAGAAATGCAGGAAGCCATGCCAAACTGTGAAAGCAAACTTCACATTCCTTTTTGTTGGTAAATCATATTTTGACAACACATATGTAAAAAGCACATTTAGACACAGACTATCACAGGTGTATATGTCTGTATAGAGCCTTCCAGGAAAATCTGTATCCTGTAAAAAACTTTGAAGTCAGTCCATCTTTGAGTAGGATTTTGACCAGATGCCTTCCATCTTAAAGTATTATATGACTTTATGAGTCATATATTCTCACTGAGTTCAGCAGACACTAGGTTGGAGTGATGTTTCTTACAAAGATTATTCAAAATTTTGAGTGTTTGGTCTGTTAAAAAAATATCCTGGGAAAAGTAATTTCAGAAAAATCTCATTATGAGTTAGTTCTAGTTTTTAATTCAAAACGAGGAAAAAAAGCTTAGAAGAATAATTCTTTGCAAAAAAATGTGTTTATTAAAAACAACTTTTTCAAAAAGTTGCTTTGATAGATACTATTCACCAAAATTTTTTAAAAATCCTTTTCTACTTTCATTAAAAAAATCAGACAATAGCATTGATAATTTTTTCTTAAAAATAAGTTTTCTATTGAAAGTCAGTTTTCCTTAAAAGTATATTTCAATTACATAATTAATCTTCAATATAGATCGCTGCCTTTTTTGGTATGGCTAAAATACTTAACTAGATAGCATAGTTATTTTCAGAAGCTACAATATTGAATATTAATCAGTTTTATCATTTCACAGGAAAGCAATTATCCTCCAGATACAACATTCTATACCACCATAAGCTGGTTAACTTCTGAAGCTGATTAAAAGGCAAAGAATACCAGTGATCCAGATCTAAATGAGATAGTATGATTGCATACCATCAGGGCTATACAACACACTGTTCTCATGTGTCTTGGTGTCAAAAGAAGTTAACTTCCTTCATGGATTTTAATATATTTCTGTCAGAGAAAATATTTTTGTACAATACATATCACCATTTCTTGTCTTAGTTTTATATTATAGTATATGCTATTAAACTAATTAAGAAAATACAATAACTTAGACAAACTTTCTAGAGGACAGATTTTCATTATGGAGTTAAGGAAACCAATTCAAGAACAAATGACAGTGGCAAGTTGCAGACTGAGATCTTCTAATTTGACTAAGAAACAAATTGATATCAAACTATTCTTATGGTGCAACTGAAATGGTTGCTTCCTGGCTGTTTTCTCTAAGTTTACAGTGACAGGAAAGCATGCCTCAAAAGCTGGAGTAGTCTATTATTCTTTGTGAGTTCCTCCAAGCAAGAGTATCAGGATCACTTGCTACAACAAAATACTAGGAATAAAAGGCAAATAATGAAGGTTTCATGGCAGTAGCTAATAGGTATCCTGAATGCTGCAGATATGTAGACTTCAATAGAGAGCTAATAAGAGAAAAAATTGTCACTTATATAAAAGGAGCCCGCTTCTGGGCTGAGACACTGTCACTCAGATTCAAGGCCTTAATACATGGAAGATGAGCCAAACAGAGCTGAAATAGCAGCATGAACATTCTCATAATACAAAAACAGTTCTCAGGTAGGGACAGGGAGAACAACATCTCTTCACAGGAGAGAACAGTAGAGCTGCCAAGCAAAGAGCACAACAACCAACAGCTGGAAACTATGAGTGGCATAGAGCAGGACTAATGGAAATATCATGTAATAGGTACTTTCCTAACAACATAGGAGCTGCCCAGAGAATCTGGAGATAACACTGCTGTAATTAGTGTACATTGTATGAAGATTTCACAGACCAAGAAACAAAATATGCTGGAAAAGCATACAGTGGTATTCAGTGTTGAACTGAACAGACTATATCTTGCTTAAAACTAACGGGGGAAAACACTGCAGTATTACCAAGGGAAAAAAAAAGAAAAAAAACCTGAAATCAATTCAAGACAATACTTATGCAAAGTAAGACAGCTGTGAAGGTCAAGTAAAATACTATAGGGGCTCAGAGAAACTGTACTAGTCAATTGTATTTAATTCCAAATATAAGCAGATATTTTTTCAGATAATTTCATTAAGAAACAAGTATTGATAGTATATCATTAAGTTCTAGACATATTGAAGAAACCTGATTCACCTTCATGGTAAAATATGGCTTGGCAGAGGCTGTTTTAACAATTCCCCTGAGGATGAATCACCTGTTTAGGCTAAGTATGAAAAAGACATAATCAGCAACTCAAGGTGCACTCTGTTATCTTCATCTGGGAAATTAAAAAAAATCAAAGGGGTTGATAATATGAAATTAGATATCACTTAGTGGAGTGGGAGTAGGTTTAATAAATGCCTTGAAAGCAACCACCTACATCCTCTCTTGTCCAAGTCATGTCTCCTGGGACCCCGGCTGACATGTGGTTGCACAGCTCCTGCATCCACGTGCAGGCTTCACTGCACCATCAAAACACAATGTTTATGGCAACAGAAAAATGTTTGCTATTTTATATGTACAGAAAAATACTTGTGCTTGGGCAAAATCATGTGCTTTCTACAGCTAATTAAACAGTAATTCTGCTATTGGATATCAAAGTATTCTCAAGACAAAAACTGACAGCAGGCTGTGGAATAATCCCTCTTGTAACAGCCCTAACCAAGTTTGGAAAATACAGATCCAATGAGGAAATATTTTTAAAATGTTAAATAGGTCTCATCATTGCATTATTGACTTTCTTCCTAATGTAGTCTAATGTGTGGAGACTGTAATGATTATTGAGTGTAACTTCTTAATTTTTTCCAAAGACTTTACTTGCCATATGAGTAGTCAAGGAGCAGTTAACTTAGGAAATATAGAGGAGCCAACGGAAGTATAATAATATCAGTATTATTTTAGTGTTAATGAATTTGTGGTAATCAAACATCCACTAAAATAGCCACTTATTCGGGAAAATGTTACCTGTATAATGTCCACAAAATAAAAACCACAAAGTAATCTTCCCATGGTTGTAACATAGGGGTGCTGAAGAATTCATAAGAAAATAAAAGGGAGAAGTGTTATCCCTGCCTGTATTGACAGTGTTAAATGGACTCTTCATCTACATTACCAACAGACACACCTCTCATGCTTTTAGAGCAACACTCACACACAGCAGCTATCAGGAATCTAAGAACCTCTTTCCCTTTCATTCATGGTTTTTCACAGATCTACTCTACTCTTACTGCATTAATAAGGACTGAAGAGAGCTGACTTGCGAGATTCACATTTTAGCAATGACATAATGCTAAATACACGTCTAAGCCAGCCAATCCTCAGAGGTCCTCTGCAGTATTGCATGCTCCTTTCTCTATCCAATAGCTGAGTAATCCAATAGCTCCTTTTCATCTGAGAGACATTCAGATCTCTCATTGGTAAGATAAATATGAGCTGTGATTTCTACCCACCCAAAAGAAAGTTGTATAGGGATATATGCCTCCTGGCCATGTGGATAATTCTTCTTGAATGAATTCTTAAAACATAGCCAGACAACAGATCAACTGTAGGTTTTAGAGCTTAGACAGATGAAGAAGTATTCCTTTCTCAGATAAAAGTTTGTTAAGAAATCTGGGAGGCAGACCCAAAGAGACTCTCATAGTTAAATCACTCCTGGAAAATATGTCATCTGCATCCATAGTAAATGCTCTTACCAGATGTTTTTAGCTATGCTCTATGCAGAACATACTCTGCTCAGCGTGCAGCAAATAATTGTTGGGTTAGACTGTGCAGAAAAGCTAAAAGAGGTCCCTAGATTGTGGCTCCTGGTGGGTACCAGTAAAAGAGAAACATAGATCCTCTCCCCACTATCAAAAATTTATTGCTTTTGGAAATTTTACTGCAGAAATAGAACACTTTCAGCACCTCATGAAACATTATGGCAACATTAACTTATAAGGTGGTTATGTGCTCAGGATCCAAATTTGAGGCTAGTCTGGCAGAGAACTTAGAAGAGTCCTGACTTGGTATACTGACTGGATTTTTCTACATTAATAAGTAAGAAAATAAATAAATAAATGAAATACCGCAAGCTCTAAGGTGTCACAATTTCATTCATAACTGCGTCAATAACTGTGACCTTCTGCTACAGATGTAAATGGCCCAAATGGAGCAGCTGCAGTTTTCTTTAAAAACCTGAGCACATCTCAGTCAGGGTTAACAGACATTGTATGAAGAGCTTCAATTAAATAGTTTCTAATGGAAGTTGAAAAACAGTGGGAAACAAGCTCCATACTGACTTAATGAAAGTTAACAATCTCAGTATTAGCCAGCTAATAGTGAAACTGCCAGCAACTTAGATGCATTCAACTAAAGAAAAACAACAACTTAAAGCAAAAAGAATGAAGCACTGTTTTTCTCATAAATGTTTGCATCAAAGGAAGTAAATTTCTGAGAGACCTGCTGTTGCATGGGTTGGATTTCAGTTGCCTATATGCAGTTGATTCCATGAATGTGGAAGGACAGCACATTTTATTACAGCATCACATCCTAAAAGCCATTTTTACAGAAAAATAGAATCTAGCAACTTGTTTAGTAGTCTGCCCTGAGCAGTTACATTCAGACTCTTCTACAGAATGTGAAATATCTGAAATGAAGAACAACTACCATACAGCATAACCTGACAATGTTGTTGATACATGATCTGCAGTGTTTATAGTAACTGCAGATATTCAGGCCATATAGAAAGGGAAACTGATATTTGCAAAACATACTATTTTTTCTTGATTTCTCACACTGGTTTTCAGAGTACTGCTCAAGGCTCACCCCTTTTGCACAGAACTTTGACTATAATTATTGCACCACCTGAAGAGCTGCACTTTTACCATAACTGTGGGGATACATAGTGAGCAACAAAGACTTGAAGAAGATTTATAAACTCAGTTTGCATAGTGCATGTGGGATCATCTTGATTTTCCAGGAAAAAAAATGTATCAGAAGACAAAATAGAATTTATTTTCAGAGTCATTAATTTAATAAAACTAGATCAACATTCTAAGCAGTTCAGTGCAAGAGACACCAAACTTCTGTAACAATTCTGAAATCAACAGGACAACAGGACACAGTTTGCTCAAGTATCAATTTTAAGGGAAAAAATCACTTTCCCAATTAAACGGAATTCCTACACAATAATGAAAGGCACCAAATCTAAAAACAGCTTCTAAACAGGTCACAGACAAAAGTTCTTGTATACAGTCAATCATACTCTTGAATTCTTAGCATAGTCCCTAAAAGAGCTTTGACCTGGGCCAACCAGGGCTGTCCTATACAGTGCCCAAGCACCATTCATGGAAAAGTTTAGGCAAAGAACTATTCCCAACAGGTTGGATGCATGAAGACTCTGAAAACAGAGAAAACTACATGCAACTTGCCACCACAGGTCAGTTCTTGGATAATTTTACTTACTTAATAGTACAGCTACTACTAGAAAATGTATTGGGAAAATCACTAGTTTTATTAGAAAACATTCCAGAGAAACTCAAAACTGAAATATGCACAGGAAGGCCACAAGTTCTCTGTGGAAAGCCTTGGATCAGACACTCATTTAACAGAAATGAGAAAAGTAATACTGATTTTGAATGAAGTCAGGAGTATTATGATAATTTCCATCTGAAAGGGATGTGGACCTCTGCTTCACAGTACAAAACCATCTTCATATAAGTTCTCAGGTTTAAACAGTTATGAGAGATTTCATGTTTCTGAAAAAATATCTTCTGAACTATGGTTGGTTTGTTGGTCTGTGTCGCTAAATAAAAAAGGGATTAGAGTTTTAAAGGCAGAGAGAAGTGGAGACATGCTAAAACTATAAATCACTTCATCCATATGTTCCTATAGAGGATCACTAAATGCAATAAATCAGATGATATTAAAATCTTGGGGGAACTGGTTCAGAATTTTACTGACAGAATCATGATGTCTGCTTCTTCCACAGAGTAATATAATAAGTAAAAAAGCAATGTTGTAGGCCAGAAATTTGAATAGAAGAACACAATTTTAAATTGGTAGAAAGGAAAAATATTTAAAAGTGATTGCTTTCCTCTGTATTTTTAAACATCTGTGATATAAAATAGAGTTTTTATCTCTTTTGAGCTGCTAATGACAGGAGAGGTAAAATGACAAGCCCTTCCATGGGGTGTCAAATCCAGTGTCCAGTCATTAGCTTCCAGGAAATACATAACTTCAAAATTAATTTATTGCATAACTAATATCATAAAACTGTCTGACATTATAAACATTTTAGAAAACTGGTGCATTCTGAGCTTTTAATGCATTGACTATTGCTGCTTTATAACTATTACATAGCCTATAGCTGCTCCTTTTCTATTGTTTCTTATTTTTCCTTTCCCAAAATGAGAATTGCCTTATTTGTAAACTTTTAATTGCAGTCTGTTGTTTTATATGTAAACCTGCATTGTTCCAATTGTAGATTGACACCACTATCACAGATTACTTTGAAAGGAAAAATCTCTTCCAAACTCAGGACAAGGGAATCTAGGCTAAGAAGGGGGTGTGTTTTCTCATGCATAGGTAATTATCAAATTCTCTGTGGAGCTCTGTATAAAAAGATGTAATAGAAGAATCCATGAATGTTGGAAAGAAAATAAGTGAAGTTCAGTAGTTTTGCACTTTAAAGTAGCTCATTTCACCTGGGCTTCATGTAGGATCTCTTTAAGAGAAGGTGGGACTCCAATAGCTTAGCTATCATGACTTGACAAGTCTTTCTGTTTGAGCATTACATTCTGGGTAACTCATTTGGCCAGCACAACTGGAGACTGACTTCAGACATTTCTGGTAATGGTGCTCAGGGAAAAGGATGCCTTTTGAAAGACCATCTAATTGAAGAGTTAATTTTGCAATGAACAACTTCTGCAGCCTCCTGTTGTCAGAGCATTCAGACTCAAATTTCTGCCTTGAGTCAGAATGGAGGACAAAGTTCTTCTTCACACAAAAGAATGATTTGGCCATGGTTATATAACATGGGTGGAAAAAGGAAGGAGGATGAAGCTTGCAATTATCTAAAAATTTCCTTTACAAGTTGATGCAAGATCATATTTTTATTTTATGGCTTCGTTTCCCAATAAAATGTAACTACATTTTGTGGGTAGGAAAACTGATTTTCACTCAAACCTACTTGGGAGAAAGAATGCTGACATTTGCACAGATTCTCTAAGCACGGATAACAGAGCTACATCTCCAAGAAACTGCTCTATTTGCAGTAGCTTCTACAGATCTGCTTGCTTCACAACATGCTGTGGTGGTGTTTACTCTGTTTCATCAAACATTCATTCACACACTTTCTTGACTAGTCAGTCAGATCATGCTGGAACTTGTATTTGCTGATTATCCATAACTCCCTCCATTGTTAGTCAAAGGACTTAGCTCAGCTATACTAAATCATTACCAAAACCAATCCTGCAAAATCACATACTTACCAACAGTGAATATATATATTCACAGATTCAAACTTATATAAAAGCCAATTCTAGTCTCAGTTATTGATCTCAGTTTGAATCCTGTAAGGTCAGTTTAGCCTAGACTATCCAGGAATATAATTGGTCCACAAATAATTTTTTTACAAATAAGGAATATAATTGGTCCACAAATAATTTTTTTACAAATAAGGAAATTGACACAGTCTCTTCCAGATTATGCAACTGTACTCTTATTTCAGAACCTTTATCTAAACATTCAGATAGTATTTAATCCACAGTTAGTGAAGAGGTCTTTGGTAAACTTCAGATCATGGCATGTATTTCCAGTGAAGCACTTTGGGAATTTAATTTGCAGAAAGGATACAGAAACACCTCAGGAAAGCATTGACTAACTGGGAACCAACTGATGAAATTAATCCCATTTAGGCCCTTCAATTATAAAGAATATTAAACTCACAAAGAAGAGAAATAAAGAGGATTTTTCTAGCCAAAAACTCATTCCCAGAGCATAGCTCTGGAAAAAGAGCAGGAACTTCAGATACCTCAGTTTTTCTTTTGGGAGAGGACTTCTGTTTGTCACACTAAAAAGAAATAGGGCTAAAGACATGTACATGTGTCAAACTGGATAAATTCAAAACCTTTGCTACAAATCCCTGACTGCAAAATGAGTTCAAGCCTGAGCCTTGAGTGAATTTTCTTCTTGTTCTGCTCCTGGCTTGCTTAAAATGACATTAAAAAAAAAATCAGCAAAATCCAGATACAGAGAAATAGGATAATAACAGAAGAATGAATACACTAAGAGCTTTAAAAAGTATCTTTAAAAAATATAGTGAGGCTTGGCTATGCAGAGGTATTTTTTACTAAGAATTGAACCTGCTTTGCACCTCGTGTAATGAAGAGCGTTTATGTTGAATGACCTTCCAAATTGGCTGTGGGATGAACATATGAGCCAGCAGGAAGGACTTAAGGGGCTCAATATGAAGGCTATATTTGCGTATGTATTGACTTTTACTGGCTTACATATCTATGGCATCTTATTTAAATTGGTTGTTCTCCATATTGACTCCCTGAGAAAATTTTAGTCAAGGAGAAATATCTGCTTCTCTACAATCTTCTGTCTCCTGGGCTCCAGAAGAAAGGCATCTGATCAGATTTGCACCAAGGGAACAGAATCACTCGGCACGTGATGTAACTCTTACTTCCATCTGCTTTGCAAAGGAAGTGGAAGACGCCAGCATGTGGAAAGAAGATTTGGAACTGTTTCCCTCGCCTTCTGAATTCCTCAGGAAGCATTTGGAGCCAAGAACCTCAGATGACTGTTTCTATCAGTGGTATGTGTCTCTGCAGAGAACAACCACTGACCAGATTAATTAAGATGATCTTTCAGGTAGATCATCCCATTTTTATTTCCCTAAACAAATAGAACCATATTTATATTTATCCATAAGCATCTTGCAGACTTTCAAAACCTATCTTTAAAATGTAAATTGCAAGTTTATATTTACATTAAACTGATATATAAATTTACATTAAATATTTATGGTACTATTTAAATTTATAGAAAAGATAAATAATCACTGGAAGCTAATTGAAATTATTGCAATTCTAGACTAAGATTTTATGTTCATAGAATCATGAAAGAAATTCCCAAAATAAAATGTCCTTTTTCTTTAGAAATTACTGAATAAAAAGTCTCAAACACAAAAACATCCAGTCAAAACATCTTACATAATTGCATAAATTTATATAGTGGATGGACTTCTAACTATACTAAGAGACTGACATTTTCACTCCCATTTCACTGACATTTTCAGCCAACAGTTTTTGTTAATACAGTGAGGTTTTCCTATGTTACACTGAAAAGCTTCAATATGAAATTAATTTATCCAGATACATGTGTTTAGGTGTCTGCATAATCAAACAGCTTTTCCTCCAAAATATTTCATACATTTACTTTATTCTCTGGTCTCTATCCTTCTAATAGCTAACAAGCAGTGTAAAGAATGTTCTCAATAATAGAATATTACTGAATTTACATAGCTCCTCAGATACCTTAATGATAATTTTGAAAAAAACCCACCTGGTTTGCTTATAAAAGGAGTTATATATAGATGGAGTTATTCAGGGGTGTATCTCTACAGATACAGGTACAGAAGCAGACAGTCTGCAAACTGATTTGGGACTCAGAAGATACTGAGTCAAATCTAACTTCTGACCCTGCTTTATTCTCCTATTTTCAGAAGATCATATTCCTTTCTTGTTACATTTCCCACTCATTTCCCATTATTTGGAAGACAGAGCTAATGACCTCCATTGTTGAACAGACATATAATAAAAAAGTAAATACCTTTTGCCCAGAAAATTTTCTTCAATCATCTACTATGAATGATCTGAAGAAACTCATGAGTCAAGACACTAGGAAGTTTAATTTATCCTGAAAACATCTGGGCTACTTTGCATAACTCCTCTTAGTTCAGTAAAAGTACTCACGTAAGGCTCAGCATTAACAGCCAGTAAAATCTTTGCACTGACTGATGGAGATGCAGATGATCAGCCCTTTGACATCTATGAAGAGTCACACTGCTGAGTTGTATCAAACTCCTATAAGGAAGGAGCTAAAGGAGTTAAAAGTGTATCTTGAGACCACTGTACCAAGTCTGTTTCAAATGTAAAGATTTTGCTGCTGGTGGATGCATCTAAGTAGATCTTGTCGTGTCAGAGAAATTGCAGGGCCATTCTTCCCTACCTTTTTCTCATTGGCATCTCTCCTTTTCAATTCAAGAACAGAACAAGATCTTGAAAACATAGAATTATGAAATTATATATTCTTTGCCAAAAGAGGTTACCTCATATTGCTTAAGTCTGACTTCAACAATCCCATCAATTTCTATATGAAAAGGCTTTGAGAATAGGACTGATATTTTATGCTTCATATGCAAGACAGAAAACTGGGGCAGAAATGACTGTGCCATAGAGATGAGGGAATCATTCAGAGTTAATAATTTATTTGCTGAATATAAAAAGCTTCCTTTCTTCCCTTTTGAACAGTTGTGAAAAAGCATTTACCTTTCAGCTGCAAGACAGACAATGGTGTACTTGAGCAGGTCACTCAGGGTGAGCAGGCCATAATACGCCTTGCACTGATGCAGCTTGCCTCTGAGCACAAATCTTTACACAGTGACCTACCCTTTGGTGTATGGCCACTTGTATTTGCTGATTTGTGACCCCTCCAGGTTGACATGCAGGCTAGAGAGCACAGGAGGAACCTGGGGGTTCTCTGCTGCACACACCTGAGACCCACAGGCCGGGGTCAGGCATCCAAAAGGCAAGAATCAACCGTGTGAGACTCATACATACTAAAAGGTACAGCTCTGAACAGAAATCTGAGATTAGTTTAAAGATTCAAAATATAATAATAGCTTTTATTTATTTATTTGTTAACATTATTCAAATTCTCACTGCAAATATACTTGGTAATACTGTAGTAAGCAATTTACTACAAGAAGGGAATAAAAGCAAAGACTAATTTGATTTTGACCTCCTATTACTTATAAGTAGCAACAAACAGAAATAGGGCTTTTGTTCTATGCACTTTACCATCTATGTGAATACAAGTCTTGCTACCAAAAATCTGGCTTCATAAACTTCCTATTCTACAAATATTTCTGCCCATGTTTGGTAATATTATAAAACAAGTTTGACTATGGATTAAGTCACAAATATACAGAAAATTTGTAGAAAGATGATGTAGTTGATTATGATAATAATGATGATGTGTGACTATAGTTGCAAAGAACAGCAGGAAACTTTAGGGAAATCATTGTAGTTAGGATATAAGCAGCAGTCATGTTTTCTTCTTCATTCTCTGGAGAGCAGACCAAACTTAGAACTAAAAGCTTATTGTTCATTTTCAATAACTGCATATTAGAACTCTGAGTATGAATTTCTTTGGTACATCCACTATTCAGTTACAATACATATTTTAAGCAGCTTCTCAGTAAATCAGTTTCCCAGAATATTTTTGGAAAATGAGTTAGAATATTGCCAGGGAAAATTCACTGTTTCATTTAAATAAATATTTGCAGATTTCGTCCCTTATTATCTGCTTTGCTATAATCATCTATAAAAATGAAACTTTGAAGTATTCCTTTTTTTTGTGCATCAAAACTGCAAATTCATTTAATATTTTTTTTAGGACTGAAAGTCTTCCTGGAAAACAAACAGGAAGAGGAGAAACTCTGACATTTCTGAAAGTGTCTTCCATGTGTACACTATGTACAACTATAAAAACTGAAGCAACAACAGAATTTCCTGAAAATACTTGTATAAAACTGCTACAAACAATAAATTGGAAACTCTTTAAGAAACATAATTACAGAATGGCTACAGTGAAGACAAAGCTATTGTTCAAGTCAAGTATTACTCTGGAAAACCAAGGGCTTCTGCCCTTTCTTCCTTTTCAGCTCACAAGCTTCCCTTCCGTCTGTGAAGGTCTCTTGAGACCAGCATCATCCTTCACCAGAAAAAGTAACTACTTATCTCCGTGGACAGCCTGCCTGAAAACACATACAAGTGTGTCTGTTGCCCAAAAGACTGCCTTTCCAGCATCTACTGGAATCATCTGCAGGTGCATACATGTGGGACCTTGGCTGCTTTGCCAAAGTTATTCTGTTCTGA
The DNA here is from genome assembly GCA_013397375.1 of Toxostoma redivivum. Classification (NCBI taxonomy): domain Eukaryota; kingdom Metazoa; phylum Chordata; class Aves; order Passeriformes; family Mimidae; genus Toxostoma; species Toxostoma redivivum. The sequence goes on from VXBI01004761.1 coordinate 26,901, forward strand.
ATACTGCAAATCACTAGATAGTCATAGGATCTGAAGGCTGAGTATAAAACAAATCATGGCCACGTCGTACCAATTTTGGCCAAAAGTCATGGGGCAACTGCACTATGTAATCTTTAGGATATTTTTATCTCTTGCTATAATCAGTTTATTGGGTTTTTTTTTCAATAAATTTAGCCTACCTTTGATCCACTAACACCTGAAGTATGATTATTTTAGATTTTCATGACATTTTAAATTCTACTAATCACCAACTATTCCTATTTGACAAATGTTTTGTCTTTTATTTTCAATGAAGCTTAAAAAAAAAAAACAAAACCTTTTTTTTTTCTTTCTGTCATTGTTTTTGAACCACTGATGGATTCATTCATGTCAGCACAACTCATAAATGAGTTTTAGATGAGTTGAGCTGCTTTTGCTGACTAAATTTGCAGCAACAAAGCATAAAGCATTTTAGGCTTCACAAAAGCAGTCTTTTTATTATTCTTATTGAGAGACTGGTGGTTTAAAGAGAAAATAGATACATAGATTTTAGTATGTTCCTTTTTTGGGGGGGGCAGCCTTCACACAATGAGGCTGGACAATTCTGTGCACTAGAAAATTATCAGACTCCCTATAGATTTTATAGAATGTATATATATTTTTGCCATTTGGCATCTGCAAAAAGTTCACTGTAGCAAATACCTAAAGTGTAAGCTGTACAGTGACACAAGATTGTCTCTACAATAAAGAAATAAAAAACCCAAGCAAGCAATATATATGCATATAGAATTCATATATATGTATGTGTGTATACATATAGTTATAACTATATATTCATTCACATAAGATAGTTATTTCATTCATATAAAATAGAAATAGTTATTTTGCAATAAGTATTGATGTGTTCTGTGGCATGTGCCAGTTCTCTTGGTGAAATTAAATACACATCACACTTTGTCTTCTCTGCTGTTGCATGTTGCCTAGTTTTCAGTTTGGCACTATCTAGGTATGCCGTCACAGATGGAAAGTCAGTAGGTGTGACATGCTTTTCACCTGCCATAAAATGCTGAACTCCTTCCATCATTTTGTGTAACCAATTTGCAATTCATTTAGTACTCATACATGGAATTTCAAAATAACTCAGCAAAATGTTTACTGCTACCAGTAATGGATCTTAAAGCAATGAGAAAGAAGTACAATTTTAGAAGCTTTTGCATGCTATAATTTCCAGATCTGTAACCTGCAGCACAGGAAGAGGGATTAAAATTATGTATGAGGTTCTACATTTGTGTCTCTGATATTACTTTTATGTATTGACATCTGGAACAAAAAGGATTAGTTGTATAATTTAATCCTATCAAAGCCAGTTGTAGTTTCCCTCTTCTACACGGTGTTAAATGCACCGAAGCTTCATGCAATAGCACAGGACTAACAGTGCTTACATGACACAGAAGTGAATGGTGACTTAGGACACATGATATAAACAGCTTTGCAGCACATGAGTTGATTCTTCTGTTTGAGGCCATGATTCACTTTTCAGTACACAATCATATGTTTTAATGAGTAAGAAGTATTTTAAGGTTGTCATCTTGCTCTCACAAAATGACCTTTTATGTAAAAGGGCTTTACAGATATCTCATTAAAATCTCCTGAATCTGTTTTATAATTTTTCTTTTATGAAGTAGTATAACAAATAATAAGAGTAAAGAAGGATATACTGAATGATACTACAAGTAAAGATGAGATGCAATTACTTGCCTTTATCAAGAATACAAGAAGCTCAGAATACTATCTTGAACTCAATTGTTCATTTTAAGGTGCTAAAACTTAAATGAGATTCATGCCACCTTGTAATGTGCCTTTAGAGAGCCTCTGCATCTTCAGCTTCCTCCCTGGAGCTGATTCTTTATTAAGACTGAGTAGCACTTTATGTTGCTAAAAATCTTCATGATAACCTTGCAGTGCCATCAAATATGTCACCCCAAAATTACCTTTTCTTCCCTCACCTCATTAAATTGTTAGTATTTGCATATATCAAATATCCAAAGATTAACTGGACAATAAATCAGTAGTTCGTGCACAATACACAGTACTAAATATTAGGATTTCTTATTGCCACTAGCAAAAAAAAGCTCTTCTTTACAGTTGACATTTGTAAATCTATTGAGTTATGAGTTTGGGGGGTTTTTGTTTATTTGTATTTTCCTGAACAATAAATAAGGGGATCTTTCAATCTTTTCTCTTAGACACAGTCATATGATAATTGAAGTAAATAATGTGGACAAGACTGTTTAATTTTTATAATTTAGTCCTAAGCTGTATTCAAGACTTTACATATTTAGCCTACTTTGAACACTGTGGGAGATGTCAGTAAGCATATAAGATTACAAACTAATCTTACTTACACAGTAGGAGAAAGATTTTATGTCATGGAGTAAGAGTTACAGAAGTATAATCAGAACCCTTATTGGCTAATTACATATATTAGTTGCACTGTAAAACATGAAGCAATCAGGCAGCATAAAAATAGAGGTAAACAGTGTCCAAGACACAAGTAAGTTTTCCTATAACCATTCTGAAACTAATGCAGATATTCGGGCTAGCTCTTCAGGGTCAAGATACCTATTAATAGGTGTAGCATTAATCATGTATGCAATTACTGTGAGGATCAAAGCCTAAAAGATGTTTTCTTTCACAATTATAGCCTTAACTGAACAGCATAGCACAAAGCTGTAAGAGAAGCACACACATTTTGCTTCAAATAATAATAATGGATTTTCCAAATTGCTACCATACCCTGCAGGTTTCTTTCCTAAGACAACATTCACTGTGGATAAGTTCTTGCTTACAGATGGGTCCTTGCACAAGGAATCTCATATTTTAAAACTGGGCCTTGGTCCTCCAGTAGGATTTCTGCACTGAATCTCCCTGTGTTCACACAAGCCCTGCTAAAACTTGTGGTACTTACAAGGACAGCAAACTTTGTATTAGCTGTTACTACAGACCAGAACCAAATGGAGGATATAATTTTAAATTCCACTTTAGCAAAACCTCTATCAAAGACTAAATTAATTAACAAGTTTTGAAAAGTCTATAGCAAATAAGAAATCTCTGTTTTATGATTTTTTGTTTCTCTGAAAAAAGCCTTTGGGTAGAAATAACTTTTAACAGATTAGTGTAAAAGGGAAAACCTGAAAATTTGGTTTTTTAACATTTCTTTTACATTGTTTTGAAATTACTTGTTGCTTTATTAAATGGAAAGATTGGGGAAAAAATAAAAGTAAAGTAAAAAATCCAAATTAAATACTTCTAACAAAATTTTATGTATATGTTAATTTGTTTTCATTCTTTTCTTTCAGTGGTGCAAACAATGAACTTTAGCTCTGGGTCAATATACAACAGTGCTTTGGGGGTTTATAATTCTTTTTTTTAGGCAATGAAATGGGGGAAAAAATGAAATAAAAGCAGTTATTTACAATTCTATTACTCTACTGCCAACCATAAAATCTTTTCTTTGGAAAGCTACCAGCTTGGCAACTACATATCCAATACAAAACAAAGAAAACCAGAAAGCAATGACAGTAGTCTATCTACCTTTCCAGTTTTACCATGAAAAATGTACTTCTCTACGCAAAACTTCTCTAGATCAAGACTGAAATGACACAAATGCACGCTTCTTACTTTTCTATGACTGTAAGCATGCACAGCTTTCTCCATCTGTCATTTCTGTTTTACATAGAGTAATGATATTCACATTTCAACAAACCAAATGGCAAAATATTTATTATTCAAACATAATATTGGATTTTGTAATTTTCTAAAAGGCTGAGTGTGTTTAACCAGATACGTGTATGAGATTTCCATATGTGATGAACAACAGGAGATCACGAAATCAGAAGAAAGGCAGGCACACTCATGATGTGACATTGAAAGAGAGAACAAGAAACATGAATTCCTTATTGCACTTAGTTTCTGTTAGTCAAAGAAAAGAGATCAGGAGAATATTTATGATCAAAAAAGTGCTTCTTTCATAACAGAATTTTTTTTTCAGCTATATTAATTATATTAACCACTAATTCTACCTATGAAACAAGCATTTTTCATAATAAACCAAAAAGTCATGGTGATAATGAACAGCTTTTACTGTGCTTGGTTTTTATGATATTCTCTTAAACATATACACACATGTATATACACACATGCACACAGGTCTGTTACAGAATATTTCCTGAGATCCCCAAAAGCTACAAAGTGCTTAAGCTGTCCTGGACTAGGGTCTAAAAATGGGGTAGGCCACTAAAGAACTGGTGGTCAAGAACGGCTGATCTACACACCCTTCTAGCTAGTATTTGCAATTATTTATGCTAGCAGCTGTGGAAAAGCTGCAGAGGAATTTGCACTTCTCAGTTATAATGCTTTGATATAGTTCAGGGCTATGGCTATCAGACAAGGGCACCCTTTGTGCTATTCACTGTAACTGCCTAATGCAACTAGAGTTTTAACCAAAGGGGGTGAAATGTAAAAGTCCACTATAAAGAGAATTGAAAAGAATTGTCCATCTCTTTTCTTGAGTAAACTGACCAGAAATTCTCAGGATGAGCCATCAAAATGAAGAGAAATGACAATTTTTAGAATGGTTTTCTAGGTAATTGAGTAAATTTCATAATAGAGTGAATACAGTCATTTCCCATGTCACTCTGTCTGTCAAACTCACATTAATTCTTGAATGCCATTTTAAACAGGTAAAAAGACTAAAGATAAGCAGTTTTTATAATTTCATGAAAACTAGCAAGTGGCTGGAGACAAACACCCTAATATTATTCATTGTGAAGGAAGCTAATGAGATCACCCTTCCTTAGCCATCAGACAGGTGGGGAATCAGACATCAATAGCTATGCTGCACAGCACAACTCTTTTTTTTTAAAGTTTTCCATGTTACATTATCTTCTGCCCTAACTGCTATAACAGGAGGATGAAATAGAAGAGTAAGGTAAGGGGTTTGGAAGGACTGCTGTCCCACATTTCCATTCAGTAAAACAGATAAGATTAAATGACCAAACTCACTGTGAATTATATGACCAGTTTGCAGAGGATAATGAGAGCAGACCAGAAGCTCAAAATGGGCTTCAACCATTTTCAAACTCTCACTGATTTTGGGATCTTTAGCTAAAAATGTGGTTTTAAGTTGTTTCTTCTTACATAGTTGTATTTATAGAAATGTGTCTACTGTCTAGTGTTTCACACTTCTGCTTTCTATTGCTTTAACTTTAATTAGATTGAACAGGCTTTTTGTTTTGGGTTTTTTTTTATTAATGCATTGTATATAAAATATCTACACTGTAACTGCTGTATTCTTCCGGCTGTTTTATGTTATATCATATAGCCAACCTTTTAAATGACTGGGCAATGCTACATGCAAAACTGGAAGGAAACTAAAGATCTGATGTTGTGACGATTTGGTTTCTTATGATCTTGCTTTAAAAATGTTATAATTCAAATTAGATATTTTCTTGCTATTTGATTTCTGAATGATGAAACTACAGCAAAATAATGTCTTTAATTGGTAAACAAAGTTATGGCCTCCTATGAAGCAAGTATGATTTCATTGAAACATACTTCTTTTAACTGGGACAGCAATAATTTTGTGCAAGCCATCAGACTGTCTCAGCAGCATAACTTGTAACTGAATAGCCTGTGCTGAAAACTGTCCTCGAGGTGAAGTATTGCTAATCAAGCAATGAAATATTTAATTTTGTGATGAAGCTAAATAATTAATAAATCTAACATCTCTCTGACATGTAGACTATGTAGAGCATAATGACACTAAGTTAAGGACAGTTTTCAATTGTAATATCTTGATTTTACATTAGCTAGGACCAGATGACATCCAGTAATATCATGACATTAAGTCTAACTAAATGTTTCTTGGGATTTGTAAACTGTGCACTCTGCTCCAGGCTAATAAAACTGATGTGAAAAAAATGCTAGCTTTTCTGATTTGTATTTTTAAATTATTTTTTCAAATCTATTTTAAAATTAATTTCATGCAAAAAACCCCATGAGTAATGTTTCACTTTTGTTGAAAAAATATTTAATTTCATCCTTTCTCCCTTTTGGAAGCATGGCCTCAACATTCACCACAGCAATACCACCAGGAACTTCCCCAAAAAAATTATTTCCTCCCTGAGCTGGAGGAGTAGCTTGCTATAAATGACTGCTATCTCATCGCTGTTTATGCAATTAGGAAGCAATCATTAACATGAAAGAAGGTTTCTATTTCCTGTTCTGAACTGTGGTACAGGGGCTATTAGCAATTACTGGCATAAAAGGTGCCCCTACAGGCAGTTCTCCAGATGTTCTCAGTTTTGAACAGTTACCAGCTTCTTGCCAATCTGCATGACCTCAGGCTTCTTTCTTTGCTAAGAGCTGGCTGGACTAAGGAAGTGATTTGCAATGTAAGATAATAACTTTATTCAATCTGCTAACTTCTGAAAAATTATCTATATTCATCTGTGCCAGTGAATGACACATTGTTTCTACTAACTATATTTTTCCACATATTCATCTCTTTCCTATAGAATTCCTATAAAGCTGCTGAAACTTGAAATGATGGGAGTTTTGCTGGAATGGAAACCAGTTATTAAAAATGGGAAGGATACAATTGCAGTCACTCTCAGTCGGAGCCGTAATACCTCTCTCTGGGTACCCTCCATGTCAGGTATTGAAGAGCAGAGCCAATCTAGTAACAAAACAGCTTAGAAAGGATTCACAGTATAAGAGAGATGGAACTAATTAGGCAGGGAGCCATTGATCGTTGTGAGGTTTTTGCAGGAGCAGAGGAAGGTGGCTCGCATCCAAACCCTACATTTCCTGGAATACAAAGAAAAAAGCAGTATCTAAAATGGTAATGTTTGGATGCAGATTGAAAGATTGCCATGCTGTATGTTATAGAGAGAAAAAATAAAAAGAGATAGTTAAGTCAAAAACTGTGAAGTAAAAAAAATTGTTTTGAAATTTTGTTTGTGGAGTGAAACAGGAGTGGTTGATGACACTGAAGATTCTGCATGTGCTTAGGAAAGTGGCTATGGCGACACAGAGTAAGTCTGGCAAGAGGCATCTTTGTCGAAGACTTCCGAAAGTGCTTCAGTGCAACCACAAGTATGATCTGTAGTAATTAATTAGTTTTCTGCATGAATTCACTCTTAGTTTCTCTTTCTAAGCATGTAACCTTAAAGACACTTGAAGTCCAGGGTAGTTTCCTTTTGACGAAGCAGATTGGCTCAGGTTCTAAGTCTCAGAACCATTCTGCCTAAATGCAAAGTATCCTGATGCAAAGACTCATAACTTAAGGACCACAGTCATCCCAGACTGCCTTTTATAGTCAATGGATACCTGCCAGCATACACTGAGATCATAGGTAGGATAGACTGCTTTCTGGAGTTGTTTCTCCCTCTGTTGACTCCAAGAACTCAGGGAGACAAGGCTCCTAATTAGGTACCACAGGTGATTGAAGCTAAATTGGTTGAAATTTGGTCTCATTAAACAGACAAAAAAGTAATTTATTTGAAAATAGTATATGAAATAAAACATGAATTCAAAATGAGAAATATGTATTTATCTAAGATAAAATTTAAAAGTTACTTACCATTTCATTGATGGGTACAATATCACTAATCTGAAGAGGAATTGCCAGAGCTTATTATGATTAATACATAGTTGAACAGAATTAATGTTTTATATAATATCCTATACATAAAGAAAAACATCTGAAAGGGCTAAATCAGTATTTGTTAGTTTAGAGAAGATAAAGCACATATATTTGAGATCAAATAAGTATCTTTGGAAGAATGTAAGGTTTTCTTTACATGATTCCAAGTATCGACTTAGCCTCACTTTAAGAAAAAAAGAAGCTACTATGCTGACAGCTCTGCCTTCATGTTTCATTCTCTAAACCTGTAATAAATACATAAAAAAACCTTTTTCCATAGAAGTAAGGGTCTTTTTTTAGGATACTGGTAGCTATACTATCTCTCAGGTTGACTTCAGAATTTAAAAGAAATGTTACATATTGTGCACTTCGCCCCAAAGTATATCTTAATCCCTGACCAGGGAGAGGTCATTTTTTAATGTCCAGAGCAATCCGTTTCTCCACATGGAAAAAAGGACTCCAAGCACTTGCACTGCAGAGTGACCTAAGCCTATTTTAGCAAACTGCCAGAAAGACACCTTTTTGTCTTGGGAAAATTATCAAAAGCCTTCCACTTATTCTGTCTGGCTCAAAGTACAAAAAAGCAGCTAGATTTAGATTAAAAAGAAAAAAAATCTATGAAGGCAAGAAAACTGCAGGCTATGACTATAGGTATTTGGGCTGATTGCGTGTTTGACCAAAGCATTTTTTTTATATTTGCAAGGTAGAATCAAACGTTTTCCTTTGTGAGACACATTCTTAATCTCATAACCTAGTTCTTCAATGGGGTTGCATTCTAGAAATTCTTATATTGGACTTTTGCTGCTTAGAAGGTCTCAGGAATGTTCCCTTCATTAAAAAAAAAAAAAAAAGGCAAAAAAACCAATCAAACCTCAAAACCAAACACTATCTGCAGTGTTCTTTCCTCAAAAGAAAAGAAAACTCTTAATACTAAAGGAAATAAAATGAGGGGATACACGTGTACTCTCAGTCTGTAAAGAAAACTTGCAGTTTCAAATATTTTAAGTATTTTTAAAAACTAAAAAAAATTAAATTCATTAATATAAACTTCTTCGTCATAGCTGGTATCATATTTAGTCCTCAGAGAGTTCTTTGTGTCTCATGACTTTGGAATGAATTAAGAAACAGCTCATCTTAGAGCCCATTGTGCATTCCCCTTAGTACCATTTTCTGCTTTTTGTACAATTACTAGGATTCATTTTCTTCCCTTGAAAATAGGATTTTTGTCTAATTTGAGTCCCTGCTATTTAATTCCTACTTGAAGTCATAATCCTCCCTGTTACATCATACCAATCTCTTTCTAGCCAATTCTGATTTCACCGGCAGGATTTTGACTTAGGAAGAACTGATTATTTAGGTACACCTTATGTAGTAGGATTTAGTCCTTCTGAAACATACAAAGTCAAGAATATTTCAGTCAGACGATTTTAATGAACTAAACATAAGGTACAAGATGTGAAAGTTTGAGTTCCTGGCTATTGCTTCTCAGTAACATATTAATTAAGGAGTCAATACAGTGTACTCTTTTCCTTCCAAGATACTGCTTTGGAGAGATTCCTCTCTGATATACAGGCTGTCCACAAAAATTTAAGGTAAGGTGATAATTTTTCCAGTCAATGGTGTCAGAAAAGTCTCTAAACCTCAACTGGTTTCAATCCTCTCACTTAAAACAGACTAAATGTTATACTTGGTACCCAAAATTGTCCAAAAACTCAGGGCTTGTTTGGGTTTTTTTTCCATTTTTTGAAGAAATGTGTAAATTTCTCAGACAACTTTAAGATTGCAACAGGAATCCAGGTGTTTCTTTAACGGAACCCGTTCTCATGGGTTCTCTCTATGGATGGAAAATCCTTTATTTTAAGACTTCTATTCAGAAAATCTGCAAAGAACAAAATCAGCTTAAAGCAGCAACTGATTTTTGTAAAGCTAGGCATGTTAAAAAAATAAGAGCAGTTATTTATTAGAAAAATAATTTATAGCTGACAAGGAAACCTCTTGATTTTCAGGAAAGTATTTTCTCTGTGCTGAGCTGACAGAATCATAAACTGGCATTTATTAATTCTACAGGACCATCCTTCTGTAGCACCAAACAAAACCTCCCGTTTCATATGGGAGAAGAATATCCATATAATTGAAAGCTCAATATCTATAGTTAACCAGCTGCTTTCAATTTAATGGATTACTTTATAGGATAAAATGTACTGAATATTTGAACTAGAAAAAATAACAAACCAAGAAACATCTTCTGTATATATACAAAAAGTATCTTTTACTTAATGTGATATTTTATTTCAGGTGACCTGATATATGTTATCAGTCATCATCACAAGTTTTCCTACATTAGAGTTTGCACTCAAACATTTTTAAGCTTTCTGTGCTTTCAAGTATAACTTGTAGGAACAGCTTAGGCTGTAGCTTAGGCTACAATACTGGAAGTGTTTATCTTTTTCATGGGAACTTAGAAGTGAATATATACTGAAGCTGAGCATATTATTAAAATACAGCAAAGAGTAAAGCTCTTTTCTCAAGAGAAAGAGCTTCAGTGTGTATTTGGTATTTTTTGCTTTGGGTTTCTTTGGCAGATATCTCAAATAGCTTATCAGAGTGAAAGGTCTGGTCGTAAAAACTTCACATATAAAGGCACCTATTTATTCAGTGATTCTTTTCGAAACCTCTTACTACCAAACGGAAATACAGGCACATTAGAAGGAGGATACATTCCGGTATCTTCTTGCAAGGTCCGTGAAGAAGACATAGAGCGGTCTCAGAATCTTGATTGAAAAATATAGACCGTTCCCTCTGTTTATCGGCACTATCAGAGCGGCAGGCAGAGGTCGGGAAATTACGCGCCCGTCTAGCCCGGAGATGCGGCGGTGCCGCGATCTCGGCAGCGGCTGGAGGCGGCGGCGCGGGCAGAGCGCGGGGGCTGCGCGGAGCGGGGCTCGCCCGGCCCCGGCGGGAGCGCACTTCCCGTCATCCACGCGCCATCTAGCGGCGGGAAAAGGGACGCGGCTCGGCACAGGAGCGGAACAGAGAGGAGGAGGGAAAGGCTCCCACACCCGTCCCAGCTCTCGCCGTTCCCAAAGCTGGTAAGAGCCATTTGGATATTGCCACCAGAACTCCGGAGTGGCTCGGGGCGGGTTGTCAGGAGGCTCGCTACACTTCACTCCCCGGCATCTCATTCCCCCTTTCTTGCAGTGAATGGTTCCCCTTCCCTTGAAAGCAGCTAGCGCTCCCCAGAAATCCCCTCGGTACCTCACCTAAGCTATCGCCGCCGCCCGTTCCCTACCCAGAGCACCGCGAACTCTAGAGGGTCTGTGCGGCGCTGCCGGCGGAAGGGATGGACCGCACGATCCCGGCCCCGCAGATACACGCTGGCACACACACCGGCACACACACACACCGGTACAGCCGCGCTCACTGCCTGCCTTGCCGCCGCCGGCGCAGCTGCCTGCAGCCCTTTTGTTTCGCCCG
>VXBI01004761.1:38288-214323 GCA_013397375.1 Toxostoma redivivum
CCAGCCGCCCCCGCCGCCAGGGAGCTCCTGCCCCTCTCCCGCTCCACGGCCAGCCTCCCCCAGGTTCGCCTTTCGCCGCCCGCTCGGGCGCTCCCGGGGGTGCCCCGTGCAGCGCACCTACTGCATGTATCTCCAAAGCCCCCACTCCTGCCCCCGCCAGGACCGCGGGGGCTCTGCCCGACCCCGGTCTCCTCGCCGCACATCAGCCCCTGTCCGTGTCCCGATGCTCTGTCCGGGGGAGAGACCCTCTCTGCCCGCTCCCTCTCTGTGAGGCGCTCCCGGCGCCCCATCCCCGGCATCCCTCTGCCCTTCAAAGCATTTCTGCACGGAAAACTTGCCTTAAAGTTTAATGTTGCCGCCCGGAGCTCCTCCCCCTGCCCCGCCGGCTCCCCCGGCCCCTAACCGGGGTCTAGAGGAGTCGCCGAGCGGCAATTAAAGGTCAGGGAGAGGATTCTTCCCGCCGCTGCTCCAGGGCTGCCGCCGGGAATGGGGGGCCCGCCCGGCCCATCCCCTCTGCCCCTGCACGGCGAGCGGCGAGCGCTGGGGCCCCGCTGCAGCCGCCCGGGAAGGCTCCGCTGGCTGCCGCGGCCCGGCTCCGGCGGCGGGCGGGGAGCGAGCGGAGGAGGGGCGGGGGATCGGCTGCATCGCGCGTGGAGGAAAATCTTCCAGGTGGCTGCACAGCTGCACTAGAGCTACTAGCCGGCTCCAGGGGCTAGTGATTTGAGGACTATTGCTTCCATCCAGGGGCCTCGAATGGAGACCTTATATCCAAAGGCTGTTAGAGAAGCTGCTTTGAATACAAGGATTTCCAAGTGCCTTCATTTATTGTCCTAACAGTCTGACCAGCACCTGGAGAGCATATTCTCGGGTGAAAAAGTGGAGGAAACAGAAGGGTTTTCAGTTAATACTGAATTTCACAGAAATGTTCAGAAATCCTGCTGCCTCAAACATATGTGAGAATTTGTATTTTTCTTTTCCCTCTCTATTTTAGTGGCTGGACCAGAACTGTCTCTAGATTGACTCCCTTAGATGTAATAGGTGTTTGGAACCATGGCGGCAGGTGTAGCAGCTTGGTTACCCTTTGCCAGGGCAGCAGCCATAGGATGGATGCCAGTGGCTACTGGTCCCATGCCAGCTGCTCCCCGGCAGGAGAGAAAGCGAAGCCAGGACTCTCTGATTGTGCTGAATGTGAGTGGCATCCAGTTCCAGACATGGCTGGACACCTTAGAGCGCTACCCTGACACTCTGCTGGGCAGTTCAGAGCGGGACTTCTTCTACCACCCTGAGACACAGCAGTACTTTTTTGATCGGGACCCTGACATTTTCCGCCACATTCTCAACTTCTACCGTACTGGGAAGCTTCATTATCCCCGCCAGGAGTGCATTTCAGCTTATGATGAGGAGCTGGCCTTCTTTGGCATCATCCCTGAGATCATTGGTGACTGCTGTTACGAGGAGTACAAGGATCGCCGGCGTGAGAATGCTGAGCGCCTGCAGGATGATGCTGATACGGATCATGTAGCTGAGAGCTCCCTACCCTCAATGACAGCTCGTCAGAGGATGTGGCGGGCCTTTGAAAACCCACACACCAGTACCCTGGCTCTAGTCTTCTACTATGTCACTGGTTTCTTCATTGCCGTCTCCGTTATTGCCAATGTGGTGGAGACAGTGCCCTGTGGGGTAAGCCCGGGTCGCATCAAAGAGCTGCCCTGTGGAGAGCGATATGCAGTGGCTTTCTTCTGTCTGGATACTGCCTGTGTCATGATCTTCACAGTTGAATATCTCCTACGTCTGCTGGCAGCTCCTAGTCGCTACAAATTTGTGCGCAGTGTCATGAGTATCATTGATGTGGTGGCCATTATGCCGTACTACATTGGCCTGGTGATGACAGATAATGAGGATGTCAGTGGGGCTTTTGTGACATTAAGAGTTTTTCGCGTCTTCCGGATCTTTAAGTTTTCCCGCCACTCACAGGGTCTGCGCATCCTGGGCTATACACTGAAAAGTTGTGCCTCGGAGTTAGGCTTCCTCCTCTTCTCACTCACTATGGCCATCATCATCTTTGCCACAGTCATGTACTATGCAGAGAAAGGTTCATCAGCCAGCAAGTTCACCAGCATCCCTGCAGCCTTCTGGTACACCATCGTCACCATGACAACACTGGGGTAAGTGCAGCTGGTGTTTGGTTATAGCCAACATTTCACAAGTGTATTGGAATGAATGGAAAATACTAAATTTAAAAAAAATGGTGATAGAAAAAAATGTGAGGGTTTTTGTTACAGAACTTTAAGAATTCAACTTGTGACTTCCTTCTAGATGTTTTACATGTTTAAGAGAGTTAGCAGCACTGCTGAAATTAAAATAACCCAAATCCAAAAGCTGCAAAAAACCCGAAAAAGCAAATGACAAAACAAAGCAAAAAAGTCTTTAAACTGTTTGGTTTTGGACAGTGAAATTGGAATATTTTATTAGTATGTGTGAGTTATCAGTGGATTTCTAATGGAGTATTGTCTTTGCTGGCAGGACCTGTTACAGTGTTGGTAAATTATTAATATTTATAATGAGAACCAAAGTGCAAGCTTTTAATTTGATCAGTTTGTGGATCTGCCATTTTGTTTTAAGTCCTGTAGTGATGTAGACCTGGATATTGAGTTTGTTCTTACAAAGTGGTTTGTTTTCATGAAAATCATACCTTGTCTTTACAAAAAAAAATATATTCGTGATTTTATTTAAGACATTGAACACATTTCCTTTGATTTTCATGGATTTATAACTTTTAAATTATGCGTGTCAAGCTACACTGACTGGTGACACACTCTGGAAAATGATCTGAGGAAGTGTGAGACATATGACACATCAAGCATGTGTCTTTAAACATAATTCTAATGGCAATACTATTACTTTCAGAGAATAGGGGTTAAAAAGTGTCACTGTTGACATTAGAATGCAATGCAGTTTAATGGAAGGATGAGGGAGAATATTATTTTATGAAGTCTCTGATACCACAGTCTGATTGTGTCACCTGATTCTCTGCACCAAGTAATGAAATACATTTTTCTGTAATTACAACAGGGATTTAGAAGGTTGACTAATTTTAGATGACAGTTTTTTCTTATTCTTGATTTTGAGTTGTATAATGCCCTCTATGAAAATGAAATTTTTTTGATTCGTTACAAACTGACTAATTATTTCATCATTACAGATACTAAATGACAAACTTAGTACTTTTCTGAAGGCAAAGCCCATAATTTTATTAGCATTTTGCCATATCTTGTTGGGACTGTTGAAATTTATGAAACATGTATAACTTCTAAATTTAACAAAATGAAAGTGCATTATTAAACTATTATGAAAAGCTTGACTTATTATGTGCAATAGTAGTTTACTTGGGAAACGCACATACAAAATATTGAAAAAGATAAAAGGAATGTCTTATGCCACCATTTTTTATACAAGGCTTTTATCTTCAGTGTGATATAACAAATGAAGATAAATATAGTGCATAGTAAATATTTCATACTTCTTGTAAGGGCAAGTTATGCTAAAAAGGAATGACAAGAGCTTTGGGGATTTTAACCCGCCGTTTAGGTTCCTGGGTGGTTTTTGGTTTTCATTTGCTGTTGCTAGTGAAAAATGGAAGGGACCAGTTAGCAGAAGAACCAAGTTAGGCATGATAACTAGATCCACATTCTTATATCTTCTCATGCTGATATTTTTTACCATTTATTTTTAATTAGAACAGTGATGTTTTCTAGAAAGAATTGACTGATATTGTAATATAAAAAAAAAACCCAGAAGCTGGTGTATGTACCTTTTTTTTGTGAAAAAAGGTACTTTCTGAGTAAGTAGTTTCTGTGCTCATGGACAGTGGAAAGTACTTGTCCATGGTACTGAACAGAAACTTTTCTTGTTTTATGCCCAAATTGCAGCTGATTATAACAAAGGTATGATATCACAGCTGGTGTTAATATGATTTGTTTGTTTCTTTGGCACACACACACACACATTAGTATTATTCTGTAATTCCACATTTTGAGGTATTACCCTGAGTAAAATCTTCAAAAGTAGTGTAATTTGAACATAATTTCAAATCTCTTTGAATAGAACCTAAGAACCTGTTTTTAAATATACAGTGATACAATATGTTGGTCCCAAGTGGAACAAAAAGGATTAAAGAGAATCCTCTCATGCTTGACGCCTTTTTCAAGGTAGCTTGAACAGAGAAAGTTTTGAGCATGTTGAACAGAGATCCAAAGTCTCATCCTCAGGAGTTCAGGTACGATATAGGTTCAGATATGACAGACATCTCCAATTTTTATGAAATCTTTGATCAGTGCATTAGCTAGATTATGTTCTTTTAATAGCATCATGATAACTTTATAAAGATTATGTTTAAATGTTAAATATATATATGTGAATAATTTAAATAAAATTAGCATAATAAAATCTTTGATATCTTTTTAGTTGATTGAATAATTGCACAAAAGGAGAGGGAAGTTACAGGGAAAAGCATCAAGGGTCAGTGAAAGCTGGCTGTAATTAGTACTGATACTTATTTTATGTGCTAAAGCTTACCACCTCTTTACTAATACAGAGCTCCTGTTCATTTTAACTTTAGTTTTAGCTGAAAGGAGTGTGTAAATGGACTTTATAGGAACAACTTCTCTCTTTTAGAAACAAAGTTGATGAAGTCTTTATGTTTTAGATGACAGTATCACGCAGCAGGTTATGTGAAATACTACAAAAATTCATGAAAGCTAATAGCTAACAATAGATTAACTTAAAATGGAATTTTTGAGTCTTGGTGTCACTGTCATATTTTTCTATATAGAAAGGGTATTGAGTAAGTGACCTTTGCAATTTGGGGAGTTATTACCTTGGAAGCAAAGCTGTATTTCTAAGTTCTGCATGATTGCTGAGCAATTAAAGTGTCTTTAAAAAACATAGATTACATTTTCTTTTGCAGAGTTCTAGTGAGTTAAATATTACTATATTTCTGCCTCCAAGGATATCCCAGCTATTAACTGCTCTTGACTTTTCAGCTCAAGTAGTACATGTACATGGAAATGTAACATGAAAGAGCTGAAAAAAATGAAAAGAAGGGAAGAAATGAGCAAAGGAGGAAAGAGAACATGAGAAAAAGATAAAGGCAAAAAAAGAAAGAAAAGAGAAAGATGCCTCTAGAAAAACAGCAGGCACACTTCCAGAAACTGAATTGTCTGATTTTAAACTTCAAATTAGTGTTTTATCAGGATTAATTGTAGCAAAAGTAAAGTAGACACAAGAGAAGAAAAGAGAATAACATTGAAAGAGGTCACAAAATATTTTATGGAGATTCAAGATAATAGTGGTAAGCATAGAGGTCAAGAATCAGGTTAGTGTGAAGCTTGACAGAGAGAAAAGCTCAAGTCTATTGAAGTGGGACTGGCAGTCCTCCACTGGGACTGGCCCCTTGTGAACATCTACACCCATAATGGCAGTTACGTCACTTTCTGCCGTCACCTTATAACATGCCAATCTCATAACGTTCCATCTGCCCTGTCAGGAGCCAGCAAATGAGCTGGAATAGCTGGTAAGGTTTTGAGGATGTAAGGATATTGTTTGCTCTCAAGTCAGTCAGAGCTGTACTGTAGTTTGTGTTTTATGAAGATATTATACTTTAAGTAAGGAACGTAGTGCTCTTCTGTAAGTAGTTCTAAAGCATCTTACTGGTATATTAAAATTCTATTTTTATAGCCTTTACATTGGGTAGCTTTATCAAGTCACACAACACTTCAGTAGATGAACACAATACTTTATGAGGGGAAGCTTAAACTCAACTACTTATTTATTTGCTTTCATTGTATAAACTAGAGGTGTGTCTTTCATAAAAGATAAAGCAACAATTTGTTTTGATTGTTTGTTAATATAGCTCATAATGTGTGGGGAAACCTACTTAACATATATCAAATTCTCTGCAGACTTTATAATAAGTAGATGTGATAACAGAAAGGCTCAAATAGTGAACAAGGGAAGAGAAGGGTTTTCCTTTCCCTGCACATTCATGTTCTTTTCCATCTTCAGTCTTTATTCTGTTCTTTTTTTCAGTACAGATATATTCTGTCTATTTCTTTTTTCCATTACTTATTCCAGCTACCACTTTCCATAGTTTTCATGGTTGGGGTTTGTCTACTGGTTGACACCTTTCCTCCCTTCTTCAAGACAAGGTTAACATTTGTAAAAAGACTCTGCTGACTTTATTTTTTCTTCTTCTGCTCCCTTGTTCCAGATTCCTAATTCATTCTTCGCTACTAGATCAAATCTTTCATTTGTCATCATTGTCATTCATTTGACCTGAACTTTCCTCAGAAAAGATTTTTTGTTCTGACCTTTGTTTGATAGAATTTTTCCTTATGAGCATAATAAAATTTCCAAATCATCACTTTTTTTCTCAAATGCCACACATACTCTCTTTTCTCACTGTGCCATTTTCAGTGTGTTTAGTTCCTTATAGTCTCTGCATTTTAGTTTGAAATAATCCATTGAGTTTAATAAAATCTGACAAGAGAGAACAAAATTCAAAATCTTTGTTTTGTGAAAAATTTTATTAAAAGTTTGGATGTATTCTTATGGTTTGTGTTACAAATGTAAAGATTCACAAAGTTAGAGCATTATTTATGTATTGTGTACATACATATTATTCATTCATTTTTTGTTTGATATTTTCAACCCTGTTTCAAATAGATTTTTTCTATTTTTATCTTCTTATATACAGCCTAGTGAATTTTGTATTTTACAAATGTGTTTGATGTCTCAATCTATTTTCTCTTCACAGCAGAGACATTTAGCCTATATAACAGAGGAGGGACAAAGTGTAGTTGTGATCACCTTCAAAGTACATTACTACATATTCAAAAAGGGCTCCAGGGAGAATCTGTTATACTAAGGGTCATTTTGATAACAGTAAAAAAATTATTTGTTCTGTAATAAAAAGATTACTGAAACTATATTGGGCTGTTGTTGCTTGGCAGAGAGTAGAGTAATTTTATTCTTATTTAGTTACACTGGGGACCAGCATTCCTCTTCAAAAAAATCCTGAAAATCTCTTAGAGGAAAAGGTTTCACTCATTTTTTTTTAACTTCCTTAGTTCAGTTATGAAAAACATGAAGGTGATGCTTAACAAAATGATCTTTCTGCTCAGGATGTAATTTATTTGCTCCTTTGGTAGAGACAGATGGAATTTTGTTTCCTTGTTGTATCTTTGAGAGAAAAATAAGAACAATTAGATTACTGTGGACCTAGATGTAACATAGAAATATGCTTAGTACAGCAGAACAAATCATCTCAGAGAGTAAATATGACTAGTGCCTGATCTATTAACTAGGGCCTATCATTCAAGTAATCATCAGTGAATACTGTCATTTTAGTAAAACCTTTAAGTGATCAAACCCAAGAAGTTCAAACTGAGTGATGACAATCCGTATGTGACTCACATCATTGTGCCTTTTGCTAAGATGAAAAATTTGCAATATAAAAGCCACATAAATCTATGAATACAGTCTTAGAAATAGTACCTACCATGCAGAAAAAAACCTGGAAATGGAAACTATTTCTGAGGAGGGGTACATAAATACCACAGAGATAAAGTGACTATTCAAAATAAGTTGAGAACATCTTGCAACTTTAGGGTGACAATTAAGTTTTCTGACATTTGAAAGAAAGTCTAATGAATTACTCCTTTCACTTGATTTTTATGACACTATAGTCCATTGGCAGAAGTTCATAATATTCATTATGGTAAGCTAATGAGAGAAGAATCTGATTTATCAGGGGTTAAGATCATATATTGTTCCAAAGGGGGTGTATAAATTAGAAATACAGAAAATGTTTAGAATCACCTTAACAGGTTACATGACAACAGAGCTGACAGAGTGATGGGAAAGATTCTGTATATTTCTGTACCTATCATTTATTGGGCAATAGATAGGAGCACAGGTTTTTCTGGAAGATATAGTCTTTAAGACATATTTTATTTTTTCCTGAATTGATTATGCAGTGGAGAAAAGGTTTTTAAATTTACAGACAGTGCTTTAAAATCATAGCTCTACACTACACTTCCTGGAACAATAATAGTCACCATACTTGGACTTCCACTCCTAACACAGTTAGGAGCCTTTATTTCTACCACTATTTCTTAATATATTTTTATGAAACATGATTTTGATCTTGCTATGCCTCTGGTAATGTTTTATAAATGTCTTGTTAAGTAAAAAGCTGTGGGTTTTGTTTTGACAAAAAAAATCAATTTTCACCAAATACACAGTGAAATTTGCTTTCTTTTCACAGCATAGACTTAAATACATGTGATTTAAGATGAAATAAAAAATAATGCTTTTGACTAGAGCATCTGATATGTAACAGGTATGAGTGCCCTGTAGAAAAATACTGGATACAAAATTTTACTCAGGTATCTGACATATGAAGGCTCAGGTTTTAACATGAACACCTATGAATATCATGTGATCAATGCATAAAAAGAATAAAATCTAATAGGATTTGTCTCTATTAAAATTCAAATGAGACTGCATTCCTTCTCTCACAGCAGCATAGACACAACTTATGCATTATTAGGAGATACATCTTAATGTACCTAGTTATCAGTATAGAATATCACGAGTTCAAATTCTCAGTTAAGTGCATTGACAAAAGCTAATAAAACAGCAAAAGACTGCTGTCTGATTATTAAAGATACAAGGATATCAGTCATATAAGCAATTGTATTTTTTGTGTATTTAGAAAAGCAATTTCCTTTCTTATATTCCACTGTGCAGTATCGTTCCTTATCTGCGGGTCTCTATCCTGAAGGTGAAAGCATTAGGAGCTACTGGGTTAACTTAGTTAAAGCATGATCCTTCAGTTAAAGAAAACGTGAGGTTTCTAAAAAACCTAGGAAAATGTTTTTAGCAAAACTTTGCATATTTAAAGTATTCGGGAATAGTAGGTTTGCATTTCATCCCTGTTTTTTTCTGTTTCATCTGTGTTACTGGTTTCTTTGTTCTGATTGGTTGAACTGAGATGTCAAGTTTCACAGACATAGAGATCTCCTAGGTTTGTTCATTTATAGGACACAAACACTACAAGGAAGAAGAATTTAAAGGCATTTATGTGTCTGGAGATGAAGATAAGGACTCAACTTGAATTCTCAGAAGAGGCTTGGGAGATAGAAACAGTTGAAGCTAGGTACCTAGTCACCTTAGAAAACAGTCTTAGGTGCATAGGAGTAACTTCTAGGATAAGTATAGAATACTTTACTCAGACTTTGGGTATGTCTCAGAGGCAGGATCAAGTGCTCCTGTCAGAATCAAATGCATCCTTCTAGGGTTCAGGTCTGGTTAAAATAGAAGATTAAAAAAAAAAGGAGATAAGACTGTTGTGTGTATGGTATGCTTAGGAAAGAGGAATGAGTAATTCAAGTAAAAAAAAAGAAGGGTAACTTATTTTGATGAGTAATGTAAATTATCCAAGGGATATATTTTTGATCCTAATTTTCTGTCTCTGTGGTTTTCAAACCAAGAGTTCAGCATGAAAAGATATGTAAGAAATGGAAGCTATGACATGTAGATATTATTAATGAAAATATTTTTAGAAACAGTGTGAAAATTATGAAACAATGTCTGGGAGGTGACTGCATTTTCAAATAAACATGCAATCTGAGGATTTATTGGTTTCAACAGGTCTCTTACTTAGTTTATACACAGTAAATTTGTTAAGATGCTGATGTGTGGTAAGAAAAAGTAATTCTCAATTTTGAGCAATGCAATTTCATCCCCTTGTCTGGTATGGTGGCAAACATTCTTATTTTGTGTCTATTTTACATTGTTTGTAGGTTTATGTTGGAGGCTTGAGAAGTACTTTGCCTGCCTTTGAGTTTTCTTTTTGTTCAGTAATATGAACTTTGTAAGCAGAGTCTGCAGTTCTGCTAGTTGATTCTTACCTTAATCTCTGTTCCAAAATGAAGCATATTTAAAGCACGTTCTCTTGTTTGTTCCTGATTCTTTGTAAAAAAAAAAATATTTCCTGTGGTAAGCATCTTATATCACAGTTCTTTCTTTTTGAGGAAGCATTGTGATTTGTGAGCTGATGTTTAACCAGATGGTGTCTAGCTCAGTTCTGTACTTACTACCACTTGCACTGAGGCTTTATATCAAAAAATAACATAGGAAGAAAAAATTCCAGTATTGAGAACACTTGCATAATTTTTTAAAATACGATCTATTATAGTATCAGCATTAAAACAAAAATGTTATAAAATATGTAGCTTTCTAAATAAATTAACTGTTTGATTATTGAAGACTCAGTGTCCTTAGCTAAGACTTCTTATAGTGTAAAAGGCAGTATAAACTTCTAGGATTTTATTTAATTACTCTGAGTACTTTGGTAAATTAAAATAAAGTATGTTTCACTACAGTTTTAAATCTCTTGGATTAAGAGAATTAATTTTGGATTAAGAAGTAACTGTGAACCTCCTTAATGGTATCTATAATAGCCTAATCTTATGATAATACATTAACAAGCTTTAATTAAGTATTATTTTGGAAAAAAATATTTTGAGGCCAAACCCTAACTTTTTTCAAATGTGTATTCAGAGATATGGATTTTTTTCTACGAATTATATTGGCAGATTTGTGAAATATTTTGGCTGTTACACAGGGAACAGTCTCTCAAATTATCACTTGAAATCTTGGCCATCCAGGCATTCCCTGTAAATGGCTGAGAGTTAGACTGTAAGGTTGTGAAGGAATTAATTTAGGTCTGTGTAAAAGCTTACAGTCTGAATGTGTCTTTTGCATCCTAACTCACTGCTTCTTTCAATAAGGTGAATCAAGAGAGTTTTCTGTATGAGAGCACATGTAAAGTGGGAAACCTAACTTTTCATTGTTGTTAATATTCATATCCCCCTTTTTTAGAGCCCAAAAGAGGACTTTTATTATTGTGTTAGTGACCTTACTTTCATTTTCTGCAACTTTTATCTCGTACACTTGCAGCCACTTAACAATTCCCTGAGCATCCTTATCAGTTATGGGCAGCAGCTACTGCACTGTGCAGAGTTGCTTAGGAACAAAATTGATGCTCTTTGACATGGTGGATGACAGCTGCAACATGCTGGTCCCCAACTCTCCTTTTCCCACAGAGAAATAAAAAGCAGAGAGGCTGAAGATATTTTCCAAACCTGATTGTGAAGAGCCTATATACTTTTTTGGTTTAGGGTATCTAACCACTTCATTGTTGGTATACAACAATGGTTTAGAATTGTGGCCTTTCTACTGAAGACACAGCAGTATCAATCTTTAGTAACAACTCTTTTTAACTTTTTGAAATATAAATGCCACAGTATTTTTACCACTTCTAGAATTGAAAGTTTTCAGTTTTTCTAACCTTTTTGCTTGGGTTTGTTATTGATGCATTTGTTTATATCAGCTGATAAAATCCAAGTTGAAATGTGGATGTCATGAGATACTGGACCAACAGAGTATATACACCTAGCAAGAGCTATGCTTGCAGCTGTCTCTTATATTTACTTGATATGTATTTATATAAAAAAAAGAAACTTTCAATATTGTAAACTCTAGACTGTTTGAGAATTAAGGTGGAATTTGCTATTTTAGCATCTGGGTGGAAGCTTGAAAGAGTACAAATTGAAGCTTTCCCATAGAGAGATAGTTTAGACTAAATCTGTCCACAGACTGGCTTAATGATTTGACATACTCAGTTATTTTCCAAGTGAAAGGGAAGCTCAAATTTTATCTGACTTGTTTGTGAACAAAATAATTAACCTATAGTATGTGTCAAAAGGTGCTAAGATTTAGAGGCAAATATTATAAAGGAATCTCCTAAAAAAAGCCCCAGGTAACATGTGATATATATGCTGTCCTTCTCAAGACCATGTGCTACTTCTGACACCTATCTCCCTTCATCCCATCAGTCAGATCACTGTAGAAGTTACAGCTGCTGAAAGGCTGCAGCCATCATCATTCCTTTAGCCTACAGTTTCTTTCCCGTGAAGGCCCAAATTTCCCAAGTTTAGTGCATTAAATAATTCATGGGAGAAGCGATGCTGTTAGTCGTGCTGCTGAGCCCATCAGTGCAGCTCAGCCTCCTGCCGCACTGGCAGAGCTGGCAGTCTCTCTCCTCCTCTGGAGACAGGCACAGCTGCAGACCGGAGATGGTGCTGACTCCTTGTGTCTGGCACAGAGCACCAGTGATTTTTAATTATAGACATCTTTGTGCAACATTGCACATGCAAGATAGAATCCTGGTTGTGGGAGGGGAAGATAGGAACCAGTTTTGTTTCAGGTCTCTAGAAGACAGAAAAGAGGGCCTGGAGTGGACTGCCCAAATCTCTTTGGATGCAACTGCCTTCTGGCAATTGTCTACCCTGAGCCCTCTTCACACCATGAGTACAGCACAGTGTAGGTAGTCGTCCAGGCAGTTGTCCATAGAGTGGATTTACAGTGGGTTTGGCCATGCAATAGGGAAGCGGTTTGAGGTCTTGCAACACTTTTCCAGACTGTATGTAAGTTTTCTTTATTACTCTATGTAGTCACAACTTTTGATGTGCACTGCTTGCTATGTCTTCGCAAACAAATTAAGTAAATACACAGAAAAGTGACAGATAATTTGGAATACTAGACAGAAAAATAGGTGGAAGTATGGATTTAGATCCACATAAATGGTTTTGAAGGATACTTACATCAAAAGGCTGAGAACAGATTGGTTAATCTCTTTAGCCTCTCTCAGTGATGTATCTTCTGCTTTAGTATACTTTCTGATACCTGTTTTCTAGCTCACTAGCTATTCTCAGAGGTTCCCTTGTTTTCACAGCAAACAAATCCAAATACAACAGAGAAGTTTCCTCAAATAAACCTTTCAAATTGTCTATACATAGTTCGTTTTGCAGTCCCTATGTTTGTGTGGAGGGGTACATCTATAGAATTTAGAGATGATATATTAGGTGTGGGTTCTTTAAGGAAGACAATCAGGACATAAAACTATTTTAAAGGAGACAAATAGGACATGCTGTACAATAGAATTATTATGGAAGAATCTGGAGGTGGAATTCCAACTTATTTCTCTGCTAGTTGCTTACTATCTCTGGGAGATATTTATAGGTCTTACCTTACTCCTCCAGAAGTTAAGTAGTTCTGAACTAGTCATCCTTTTCTCACTTAGGAGGTAATGAAGAGAAGCAGGCATCTGGATGTGCTCATTCCTCTGCACTGAGTATAATTGAAATTTATTATAATTAGTGGAGACTTTAAATACCAAGTGGAAATGGATGAGATAAATCCCAACCTCTGGGGATAGTTGGTTTGATCAACTCTCCTTGTTCCCAAGTTACATAACTGTGAAAGGCCCATAACATATTCCTATCAAAGATCATAGCAGAGTACATGCTTGGCATTTGATGGCAATTCACACTTCATCAAAAAGGAAACATATCCGCTACATTTAAACTCAAAATACTCTTGTTTTGTGTAACCCTGAAGACCATTTCAGTGCTTTTGCCAATTTTTTGTCCTTTTCCAAACAACACGACAAAAATCTTAAATTTGAAAAAAAAAGGAGAATTAATGTTTGTGCTGCTTTAGAAGAAGCCTCTACAAACTTGAAAGAAAATTTAAGCATCCACTGTAATTTTCTGCAAGAAAGAAGTCATTCTTCATATAGCAATACTTGTGAATTAAGATATGGAGAGCTTGAATACCTTGCTTACCCTTCAAAGAATTGTAAACTATTTCTGTTCTTCTGAATGGGAAACCTAAAACCCACGCCACATAGTGGTCTTGTTAGCTGTTTCACCACTGTTCATTTCCAAAGTGTCCCAGTGGAAACATGTCAGACATAACCCCCCATGCCATTGTTCTTCCAGGTGGTCTCAGAGCTCTAGACTGCATTTAAGCATTGCCAATGCATAGCTGTGAAGCAGACTGAAAATTTTAGAGACACACGACAATAAATTTCAGCAGGGACACTACTCATTGCAGTCGTCATTTTCATATTTAATTCAATTTTAAAAATATCATTTTCTCTAAAGCTGCCTCCAGACTGAAGTACTACAGAACCTTAAAGGCCATGACAGGGTATTGCAGTCAAAGCTGCTTCAGAGTTTACGTCTTTTTCATTTTCCTTCTAAACTTTGTTCACTTCTCTTCAAATCATACCAATCTCTCTGGTAAGGGAATTCTGTAATTTGTTTTGAAATCCTGGTATCAACGAAGATTTGATTTAACTTATCTTAGTTTGTCTTCATGATCTGCTTTTCCAGAATAGCAAATCTCAAATTTGCCAGCTAGTACAGTTCTATACAAGTGTGAAATAACATTTCCTTCAGTATGTTCCTTTTTTTTTATTAATGTAAGAGTTCATGAAATTTTGCTCTTTCATGCATTAAGTGGCATATTAATTTTTTTTGTGTCTGTGAAAAGAGATGAATGAACTACAGGACAATATTTCCCCTTTTATCTTCCCCTCAACTGGCCAGCTTTATCATAAACTTCCAAATAAGTTTTAAAGAAAAAGTGCTATCCTGGATAACTAATGAAACACTGCTTCTCCTTTGAGGGGAAATGGTGGTAATTGGTATATAATTTGGGGTAACAATTTTGATTTAATACTTTTTTTAAATAGTTCTCTTCCCATTTTCAGTTCAAGCTAATAGTTTTGAAAAGCTAGAAGAGTGATGATAATGATGGAAAGAAAAGTCTTTCTTAAGCTCCTTTCTTTCTTCTAAGTTGTCCTTGGAACAAGTCCTGGTATGAAGACAAGTTTTTTACATACTTTAGAGATTTGAAATTATATTTTTATTATGCCAACCCCTTTTCCACTGCCATTCAAAACAAATTGAGAACAGGGACCTATGAAGCCAGTCTGCAGAGAAATTATTTACCTAACTAGTTTGCTAGAGAGAAACAGATATAGACAGTGTCAAAAACTGAGTTGTTAGTCCTCCAATAAAGCAGCCTGATAGTGGCTAGTGTTCTGCACCAGGGTGGAATGATGGGATGTGAGGTGAGAGTGTGAAAATGCAGGCTTTTTTCTGAATTTTGGCAAGAAAGTACAACAACAAATGACGTAGTAAAATACATGTTTTAATAACATAAAGAGGAATATAGTTACTAATCTCATACCCCTTCAGATGCTGGGAACTATGCATTTGCTTAGCATTGGGTATTGGGGGGGATTTTTCCACAACATGCTGTACAGATTCTGTGTGTGCAGGGATTTCTCTTTTAGTTCTTTGTGGAATTGCATATTTTTTATTTATTTTTGCAATAAAACAACTCTATTAAAAAGGATATTTTCATGATAGCTTCTTGATACTCTTTTAGATGAAGGCAACATTGAATAGGCATTGTAATCACCAGTACTGAGTTACCTGCAGGCTTCTCTCTTACAGTGATCTGGGCAGGTTTGTCCTGCAGACAGTGTGCTTGTACAACAGAGCACAGCCTGAAGGCCGGGGTGGACATTGAACATGGTCTGCTATACTTGCTCAGTTTCACTGTTATGTGAATCACTAACTCTTCAGTGTACTGTGGTCTTCCAGTCAGGTTCACTACAATGGATTCATGGTGTGAGATAAAGAAAAATACACCTGTTCACATGATTTCTTTACTGTAGTATAAAAATTGGTAACTTTTAGTGATTATGGTTACTAACTTTGATCAGAGAATTATAAAAAAGCTAAGAATTTTTGCAGTCAGATGAAAGGAAACATCACTCCTATTTTCAAAAAGGAAAGAAAGAAGGATGTAGGGAACCACATACTGGTGGTTTACCTCTGTGCCTGGGAAAATCATGGAGTAAATCCTCATGGAAGTAGTTTAAGGCACATACAACACAAGGAGGTACTTCAAGACAGCCCAGCATGATTTTCTTAAGGCAAATCATGTCTGAACAATCTGGTGGCTCTCTATGATGGAGTGACTGCAACAGTTGACAAGGGAAGACAGACCAATGTCATCTACCTAGACTTCTGTAAGGCCTTCGACATGGTCCCATACAACATTCTTATCTCCAAGTTGGTCAGACATGGATTTGATGAATGTGCTTGGGGGTTCTCATGGATGAAAAGCTGAACATGAGCCAGCACTGTGCACTCAGAGCCTGGAAAGCCAACTGCATCCTGGGCTGCATCAAAAGCAGCATAGCCAGGAGGGCTATGGGAGGGGATTCTGCCCCACTGCTCCACTCTGGGGAGACCCCTCAACACAAGAAAGACATGGACCTGTTGGAGAGGGTCCAGAGGAGGTTCACAAAGATTATCAGAGGGCTGGAGAATCTCCCCTATGAAGACAGCGCAGAAGGAGTTGGGGTTTTTCAGCCTGGAGAAGAGAAGGTTCCAGGGAGACCTCTTTGCAGCCTTCCAGTACCTAAAGGATCTTATAAAAATGAGAGGGAGTGAATTTTTACGTGAACAGATAGTGACAGGACAAGGAGGAATGATTTTAAACTAAAAGAGGAGATATTTTGATTAGATGGTAGGAGAAAATTCTTTACTGGGAGGACAGTGAGGCATAAGAACAGGTGGCCCAAAGAGGTTGTGGATGCCCCATCCCCGGAAGTGTTCAAGGCCAAGATGGATGGGCCTGCTCTAGTGGAAGGTGCCCCTACCTGGATTTAGATGATCTTTAAAGTCCCTTGCAACCCATGATGTTCTGTGGTTCTAAGATAACATCAGAATAAGATGAATATGTTCAAATAAATATCTAAAACTTTTCCCCAAAGAAACCTCATTTCTTCTAAACATTTCACAATAAAACGTCAAGAGCTCTTGTCATGTAAGGTAATAGAAAATCTCTTCAGGAGTCTTTGAACTTTTTTTTCTTATGTGAGACTTTTATCAAAGTAAAATGTAGTTGGAAAATATAATTTATGAATTTCCTGTTTCCAAAAATACATGAATGAAACCCACTTACTTTTAATTCATTTTCTTTTAGAAATGTAGAACAAAAATCTAAAATTACACATTTGGCTTGTTTGATTCGAATTGCTTTTGGGATTTCAGTTCAAAGTAATTTTGACTTTTCATCCATGTGTGAAAAGGAGAATATTTTCAGAAACAATGCTATGAAAGAACAATTTCATCTAATGGTGAAAGGCTATAAACCAGACTTGACTGGTCCATTCTTTCTTTAACTTAAAAAAAAAAAATTAGAAAAATTAATGGCAAGATATCCACCAGTGCACTTCAAAGAAAAAAAATATGACTTCTGCCTTGGGTAGAAGTTGAAGATTGCTAATGGTATAACTGGTGTAGTATCATGGTGTTCTTGCCTTTGCTTATGTCCTAACCATGTCATTTACTTCCAGCCATGGACGGGTCTCGAGCTTTACACTAATTCATCTTTCACCTCCCCCTCTCATGTTCTCAGTTAATGTAAATAACTGTGGGTTGAATCAAGCGTAGATTAGGGAGATTGTTTTTTTCCCAAATACTTTTTAAAGCATTGTGGACAATGGATACCTTATAGCTATTCTTAACTACCTCAAGTAAAGGTTTAGAGTCTCCAAGAATATCACAGAGCTTGAATACTGTGCAAACAGGAAAACAAATGCTTTAAATTCACAAATAGTTCTTACTACTCTTACTTTCTTCAGCTATTTATATAATGGAAGGTCATAATCTACAAGGTGATGAGAACTTTTGTCAGCTGCAGAAGACAAAAACTTAATAAAAATTTCAATGTAAGGTGCATAAATGCTGCAGCATCTGTGAGTCCCTGGATGCCTTGCAGGATTTAGTGCTGTTCACTTGATCCAAAGCCCATGGCAATCAAAGTTTTTGGTTTGACCTGAAAGGCCTTTGCATCAAGCTTTTTTATAAAAACCTCTAGCAAGATATTGACCAGGAAAGCAATTACTTTCTTGAATTATGTCAGACTCTCAGGACTTTATCGCAAATCCGTGGCAGTGATAACAGGCATTCCTCCAATATATATTTTTCTCAGTACCTCATGTAGACACAGGATGAAAAAAACAAACACAGAGTTTAATTATATGTATTTGAAGCATAGTTTCATCAACAGGAAAACAATAAGATAGTATGTTCCAACTTCTGATGTAACAGTTCTGATGTTTATCTGTTTTTATGTCAGGAAAATCTTAATGGGAAGTAAATGATACAGCATCTCCTCTGCTAACATGGATGTTAAGTCATACATGAGATCCCACCTTGAGTATTTCACAGAAATGGCCATAATCAACACTGGAGTAGAGAATTTGCTCAGAGTTTCTTATAGCTAAAAGGGGAACAAGTTGGGATTTTTTTTCTTAGCTTATCAAAAGCCTTGCTAACTCACAGAAGCTTTCACGCAACCTTGAAAGTATATCACGTACTAATATCATTAGAGAACATGACAGACAGAGCCTGATGTGTCTAATTTTGGACTGGTGTAAGAGTGCTATTTAGAGCAATAAAGGTTTTATCTCTTGGTTGATCTGTTTACTGAGATGATCAGTGAAAAATGTGTCATATATTACATCTCCTCATTATTCTTCTGGCATAAAGGACATTTGAATGGATAGTTCTGCCTACATTTTGGGATTGTCCTGCTAGCTGTATTAGGATAAGAGTACTTCCTTAGGTTCCTCCAATACAGGATAACCATTAGACAAATAATTTGTTTAATGAAAAACAAATAAACTTGCAGTTATTTTTTTTCTGATGTGAGTGACATGAATGCCAATACTCTGAAAATCCTGTAAGGACTGAGAGAGACTAGATGTTATTCTTGTGTGCTATTCCATTTCAGAGAATATTGCAGCTTTGTTGACATGAATGCAGTGCATGAATGACTTTATGCATATTCACAACTGTTTCCTGGAAGGAAATGGCTTATTAAACAGTAATCATATAGGCATGTGTAAATGAGTTTTGTGGATAAACATGTATCTTTATCCTAATTTCCTGAGATTACTTGTTGACTAAAAAGGTTTTTTTGCTGACATTTACTCTTCCAGAAATTTTACCAATCATCTTATGTCTGATTTCCTTTTCTGCCTGAGAAATTTATTTTTCCTTATCTTATATGTAAATAATGCTGATTTTTCTCTGTTTCTCTTGAATTATATACTTGAAGAAACAAACCAAATGAATTTAGGAGTGTCTAAGTACTATCCCAGGTGATGCTCAAATATATATCTCTACTTTCAAGTGAGGTAAATCACTCAATTACTTCCACATGAGCTTCAATACTAACTCATGTATGAAAACCTACATGCATTCACCAAAAGTTTCTTCACTTTCTACTTGAATCCCATTCCAGGAGAACAGAATGAAATGGTTATGATGTCAGAGCCAAGAACTACTTCTCTTTATTCCTTTTTATTCCCCTATTCAGATTTGAGGGTCCTGCTCTGTTTAATGATCTTATGCAATTTAACTGTTTCTCATTCCATTTTCAAGCTTCTTTGCCCAAGGTGGTTTTTCCCTGATGACATTGTCCACTCAAAACAGTGACACAACTTGCTCAGGAGAAAGGTATTCAGAATATTTTGAACAGGTCACCTCAGAAAAAAAATGTTCTCTTGAGAGAATTACGGTTATATTACAGTAACCTCTGTACATGTATTTAGAGTCTCAGATAAATATTTTCTGGTAGTTGAATAAAAGAGGAAAACTGTGAAAACCTCAAAACTTTTATATTTAGTGTCCTTACTAGTGATACCTAGAGAGGCTGATCTGGAACAGAGACCAGACAGTTAAAATAATAAAATAGGTATTTATTGAAAGGCCTTACAAGGATACACCTTGGGCAGTACAAGAGCCTGGCCAGGGCTACATCCAGATGGATCCAAGATGGATCCCGGTCACGAGTTTTTACACTTTTATAAATTTTGGTTCATTTACATATTGGAGTCAATTGTCCAATTACAGCTTCAGTCTCAACCCCCTGGCTTGTCCCCTTCCCTTCGCTTTTGTTTATGCTTTTTGTGTACGGGTGTCCTTGATTCTCTATCTGAGAAGGGATTGTTTTGCTGAACTACCTTGTGAAGAGAGCTTACTGACACCTTACATAAAGTTTCAGTTACATACCAAGCAGCAGAGAATCTGAAAAATATAAAAGCTAAAACTTAAGGCATCAATAATACATCTAATAAACAGTGGAAAACACAACTGAAAATTTTGTTCTAATATATGAAACATTCCTAGAAGAATGTGCATGAATATTATGAAACTGTACTACAACCTAGTGAAATGAAATGAGAGAATAGGAGCTAATGGAAAGCCTTTCTTTTTCTTCAGCAGGTTTTAGAT
The DNA here is from genome assembly GCA_013397375.1 of Toxostoma redivivum. NCBI lineage: Eukaryota > Metazoa > Chordata > Aves > Passeriformes > Mimidae > Toxostoma > Toxostoma redivivum. The sequence goes on from VXBI01004761.1 coordinate 58,589, forward strand.
CAGGATTTTAGTTGTGTGTTATGGTATATATTGTAACATTTCTAAATCACTAATTCATTCCAGTGGGAGCTGGAGTGTCAGATTTTTCTGACATGAAATCCAAGTTTTCAATCCAAAAGTTGTGACCTGTTTTCCTTATAAGAAAAGAACACAATGCTCTTATGATGGACTGGTGGAAATGTTAATGAAAACTGAAAACACTTGTAGAATTTTTGGTTTTTTAAATATTAAATGTGTAATGGAAAGGTTTACTTTATGGAATCCACTCTAAAATGTGTGTCTCAGCCGTCAGGTTAGAACACATCAAAGTGTAAAAAATGCAATTACTCTTAGGGGTGAGGTGAACTCTAATAGTTAGATGCTGTGCAAGCTTCTGAGACCAGACACCGTGACGATTTTGTAGGCATCTCATTAATGAATTGCACTGCTGCAGCATGCTCTACTTTACTTATTTATTGAAGAGATAATGGGAAATAACTGGTTTCTTTGTGAAGTCATAAATAATATGACAGAAGGATATTAAATGCACTGAAATGTGACAGGGAAGCTAAAGTATTAGTATTTTATGGTACCAGTTCTTCTTTACCAGTACATGTAAAACCAATAGATATGTTTTACCTGGTTTTGTGAACAATTACCAATTTAGTGTGCTAGCTGTTGACAAGTGGGTGTCTTAAATCATAAACAGTATCTCAGTTTTGCTACTTTGCAGTAACATACAAACTTGCAAACAAATAAATCTTCCTTCTCCTCTTTTTTCTTTTTTCTGTTTTTTCTCTTCAGGTATTTTTCCTTTTTTTTTTTTTTTTAACAGAGATAGTATTTTTCTATTTCAAAATTTCCAGTGTGAAATATTGGTTCCACAAATATAAACATTTCTGACATTCACTCTTTGCATATTTTGTTCTCGATGGTAGTCTTGTCCCAATACTACGCAAGGTCCACTGTGGCTTCTCAGTACTTTGCTTTCTTGATTAAAATGTCAGCTACCTTTTTTCCCCCTCTGTGTGTGTGTGTGTTTGTATCTGAATTAAAAAGAGAAAAATGTATCTTATTCTGAAGTGCAGACATAGCACTGAGATCCAGATTTAGGCACTGTTTAGCACTGTTGTTTTCTGTCTTCATTGCTGTTCTTTTCACTAAAAGATTTGTCATGCAGTATATTGAGAATTTCCTCAGAGGCTGTGGTGACTAAAGTAGCAATCTCATTGGTTAGTCCTGGGATTATTTCTGAGTATCATGACCCCACAATTCTTTACCTTAGATTTGTATCTACATTTAGCATGAAGCTACTGTAGAAGACAGAGCTTCACAATGCAGCGAGTTTTATTTAGGTTCCTATATTCTGTCCACTGTCATGGTACCAACCACCTATATCGTAAACATCCTTTTACAGTTTGCATGAGTTATTTTTCCTGGAGCAATAAGCATTTCTTCTGGGTTGGTAGTTTAGAAATTGTTGCAGCAGGCAAATGTTGAGGTCACAAATGTGTGGATGTCAGCCATGAGCATTTTATGGTTTATAGCGTCCATTGCCCCCTCCTCTAAAGACTAAGCTCATCTTCCAAATCATAACCTTTTTATTGGAGGAGTTCCAAGCATTTTCAGAAGGGGAGCTGGGCCTTGTTATTTTTCCTTGCTTAACCCACTTACATAATTTTATAGCAGTGTAAATCTATTGTTTCACAAGTGTCTCCTACTTTGCAGTAAAGTGAAAATAGAGTGAGGCCTGATCTGCCGTGCTCAGCCTTTGCACTGCCAGCAAAATACAATTTTATTTCATTTGAAGTAAGAAGTAGTAGGAAGTAGGAAACAGAAACAATTCTCTTGCAATTCAAGTGATGTGTATATAAAACTTGAAGGTTGGAAACAATTTCTGTCAACTGATACAACTATTATGTGATGATTATTACTGTAATTTAAAATTTCTCTTCAGAGCCAGCAGTACCATAATGACTAAAGAAAACGAAATGTTCATTTTTCATTGAGCAGTGGAGTGGTGACTTGGAAAAAACAGAGTTTGGTCTACAATAGTTCAAGTCACTGAGAAAGTAGTGGATAAAATATCATTGAGTTCTACAAAAACAAGTTAGGTCCAGTCTTTCTCATAGATTTAGGAAACTACAGAATACTTGATCTTGAAGTAAAGGAGAGGACACTCATGTTATGATCATACTTGTCTATTTCTGCTAGCTGTTTCATAGGGACTAGTCTTATAGCTAACCTTTCCTTGTTTGCACATTTTGGATCATCCATCAGGGAAAAATATCTCCAAATTACTGGTTCTTCTGAACTTGCAGGGTCTAATTTTGATACTATATGTCATTGTAACTATCTTTTTTCAACTGTCTCGGAAGTCTCTGAGACACAGAGCCTTTAACAGATTATTTCTATCACTGATCCATTCATCTAAGCAGCCACACATGGACAATCAAGATAATAAATGGAGACCCTTGCCTGAAGTTTCAAGCAAGAGATGCAATAGATTGTATCACTGTCATATTTTACCACAAGTGACTTGTGGTAGAATAATTTTGAATTCATTACATCCCGCGTTTAATAATATTACATGGTATATTGGCAAATAACTATGTTTCAGAAAGAATGCACTTAACATAGTTTGGTAAATTCTAGGTCAATTTTTACTGAGAATAATACTGAATTACATTAAAATACATTAAAATGCCATAAAACAGTTCTGTTCATCAAAAGTAGTAGATATTCATTAATCATATCAAGTATTAGGTGTATTTTAATATACATTTTGCCTTTTCTTTCTTCTGAGATTGTAGTTATGAACACACATAGTCCATATTCATAAAGTTGTGTAGCTTAATCTAATTTCCTCTGAGTGGTTGTAAGTTTTGAATAAGCTGCTTTTGAAAAAAGGGAATAAAAACATTTTGTATGGCAGATTTTACTGTTGCTTAAATGACATGAAGTACAAAGCATGGCTCAAGCATTTCTTCTTAAAGTGCATTGGAGGAGTTTTTTTGGTTTTTTCAGTGCATATTGTGTAGTAAATATGTAATAGAGACTTATCCATGGACCACTTTATCAGGAAAAATTTTAAATACATATGTTAATTTTGAAAGTCAATAAAAATCTTGTTGCTTTAATGTTTTCTAATATATTTAATATTGTGTTATGTATAGAACACAACTTGAGAAAAAGATGTCTAAGATTGTTATTAAGCTGTTCAGCTGACTGCTGGATTCATTCTGTTCTGTTTCCAGTCCCAGGAAAAGATCTGCTTATCAGAAGATATATCCTTGTGAGTCTCTTTTTTGCCTACTGCAACATTTTCCAATTCCATAAATATTTAATAGAAAAGGGCCCTAATTAAAAAGATTTCCTACTTCCTTTTCCAGTGCAGAATTGTTCTGTCAGAAGAGCCTGACACCCTCTGCTCTGATGGGAGGAGAACATCGATTGCAAGGATTTATATGATCTTAATCTCAATGATGATCTCAGTTTATGTTCTCAAGGGGTGACATATCTTCCTACCTGTAGTAGATGCTTATTCCTTCCAAACAAGTAAGATTAATCCCATCTTTTTTCCTGAAAAGTTTGCGGTCCCTCATGCAACTATTTTCAGAAGACTACACTATTACTTTCCTGGCTCTTTCTTAAAAAACACAAAAAATGGAAAACCCCAAAGAAACAAACAACCCATGTTTGAGGTGTCTAAAATCTAATTTAGTGCCTATTTGAATTGTTCTTCTTTACATATGCCACAAGAGTTATATGAGATTGTACTATATATGTACTTTATATTTTAGCATTGTAGCTTATATATACTTCTCTATGTACAAGAGTATTCTAATCCTGAAAAGTGCTGCTTCTCATTTTTGTCTTGTCTGCATCTTACTTTTGTCGGCTACAAAAAAAATTTTTTAACTGTTTTTTTCCCCCCAATTAATTTCAGCAAGGCTTCTTATATATGTAAGGACTTAAAATTTAAGGGTCTCTGTTTCTAGATTCTCACTGAGACACTAGGTAAACACCAACATCTTTACCTTGAACAACTCTTTTCTTTTGAAATTGGCAGGGAGCCCAGAAGTTTTCTTGATCAAAGGCATTTTATGATTTTTTTAACCTACTTTCCTGCCAGTTTGTTCTAGTAATCCTAAAATAAATCAAAACCTCTTCCATTGTTCAAAACTAAAGATAATATTTTTACAAAATAATTTTATAGCATTTTGATTATAAATTAAATTGACTGATAATGACAGAAAAATAACTACAGTTAAAGCTATGTCCTTTAGGAAAATGGTAAGTAAATTAGTGTCTGATTTAAAAGCAATTAACGATTCTGTTATTTCAAAAAAGAGAGGGAAAAATTTGTGAAAAGAAAAAAAAAACTTGAAAATGCTTGACAAAGGAGTATTTTATGATCTACAGTTCTCTTTAAAGCTGTCCTGAATTTTGTGGTCTAAAACATGCATTTCCAGAAATTCTCTTCTTTACAGGTAAGCACGTAATGGCTTCCTACTTTCATATCCAGATTATTGCTTTCTGGAATTCTGTGTAAAATTGAAAGGAAGCTGGTTGGGAAAAATCAGTTCTGGAAAACTGAAGAGAAAAAAAAGTATTGCCAGATGGTGGAATGTGGAGGAAAAAGAACTGAGTGATTTCAGACCAAGAATCCAAGACCCAAAAGTGTAGCTGAAAGTTGAGGTACCTGAAGAAGCATTTGCTGTCAGAATAAGGAATATCCAAAGGGATTTTGAAAATTGCTGATCCTCTTCCCATGAACAGAGGACATCAGAGTCAGTGCAGGGCAGTAGGGAAGTCAGGAAAAGGGCAGGTGTCAGCAGGTGGTGCCCTTGTCCACTGTGGGTCAAGTTCCAGTTGCTTTGGTGTGAGCGTATGTTTCGTCTTTGGGAGACATGAAGAGCTGTTTTGGTTTGGTACTATGCATTAAGAAAGTTCCCATTTTCAATTGGTTTCTAATCAGTGAACAGTCCTGAAAACCAGAGGTCACTCATCATGGTTGAGGTTCAGGGGACAAAATAGAGCATTTATTTTCACTCAGTTAAGTAAGAGGAGAAAGATAAAAAGTAACACTGATTTGGGTAGAAGAAACCTGGGGAGCCTAAAGTATTTGTCTGGTTTTAGCAGATTGATGCCATTAAATATTTGCAAGGGCTGCTTCAATGCTCTGTCTTTCAAACCACTGTAAGTAAGGTGTGAAAAAAACCCCAATGCCTTCTATATAGAATGTTCTGCAAGAGGCATAGAAAATTAGTCCATGAAATTTTTTAATATTAACTTACTCATCAATCATATAGCAACAACAGTATTCATCAGATATAGTCATAATTAGGAAGACCTTAGAAATGAAATAGAGGGAATGAATATGATGAAAAATATGTTTACTAAAGTTGTGCAAATACAGAGGAGCAAGAACATATAATACGATTATATATCAAATCACATGTCAGCTAAATGGCAGGCCAAGCTACAATAACTGAGTTTAAAAATCTAAGAGTAATTTTTTATGACTTTATTTAAAAATACCAACTTTGAACATTTTGCATGTTTTTACATTTTTCAGTTTTGCTATTGTAGAATCTGTGGAAAAGAATTGCATCCAAAAAAATAATCTTCTGACAGTCTTAGATTTTTTGATTATGAATGCTTTAGCATTTCACTAACCATTACTCTCATCCTGTATTAAGAGAGTTTATAGTTCTTAGGAACTCAACCATTTTCTTAATATTTTCAACAAAACAGAAACTCACTGAGCTCTGCAGAATCTCCCATAATAGATATTTAAAACTTACTTTGACTCAAGGGCATACCTAGGCGAATTCAATGAACAGAAATTCACTGATGTTTGTAAGTACATAGAAAAGCAATCTACTTCATAAAATCCCTGAACTGAAAACAGATGGAAGATGAGACACTATTAAGGGAAAGCATCAAGTATGTTTGCTCTGTTTTTATTCTTTTCTATGCAGCCAGTAATGGCTACAAGATCCTGGCCTAGATATATCTTTGACCTGACAAAACATGTGAATTCTTAAGTTTTTATGTCACATCAAAAGCAATGGAGCATGAAATTGCTATATTTTGTGTAGGTGCACCAAGCCTATATGCTATGGGAATGGAGATTCCAAAATGCAAAAAAATTTCCCTAGTTTTACTTTCTATGAGTCACCAGAAGTCTCAAGATTTTCTAAATAAAATATTTTGCATTCAACACATAGTCATCTCATTGTCTCATCATAAATTTCATATCAACACAGAATTTTTGCCATGAAGTTTCCAGTTAGCAATATATATGTTGCTGAATGGATATATAGTCTGAGGAATTATGTTTGCTTTAATTATAAATTATTATTTGACATTTCTATTTTTAGCAAGAAGAGGTGTAATGCACAAAAAAACCCCAGGTTAGATGGATGAAAAATTTAAAAAAATATTATTTTCCCATTATTTCCAGTGATTTCTTTGAATATCTTACTATTGAAGAAAGTTACAAAAAATGTCTTTAAATAGCTTCAGGATATCAGCAATGTGTACGTAACTTTTTTTGTTTATAAGGCTATAAGAACTGTGTCAATGTTTGCAATTATTCAGCAATTTAATATCTGTTAATTACTAATATCTGTTCAAAACACTTAAGAATTTGAAGCCATTAGCTTCTTAGAAAACTTACTTCTAACATTTTAAAATACTTGTTAGACCAGGTAATTAATAAAATAAGTAACATTTCATTGCAGGATCTGGTTTTTACTGTCATAATTTTCTAGTTAGAGCAATACATCATATGGATACTGGAGAGAAGTTCATTTTAAAGACCCTCATGAATTACAAGACATGTAAGAGTTCTGATCCTTTTGAAGTCCCCTGATTGTCTCTTTAATCAGTCATAAGTTGGGGAAAATCTAGCTTATCATTAAGCTCACAAGTAGCACTACATTGTAGGGGATATACTCTCACAGCAAAGCATATTATGTTTGAAAAGCAGAATTTCAGGATTGAGTTAAGGTTTAAGGGGACCTCTGGAAATGGTCTCATCCAAGCCCTCCTGCTCTGAGGAGGGTCACCAAATGCAGGCTGCGCAGGGACATGTCCAGCCAGCTACTGAATATCCAAGGGTGGAGATTGCACAACCACTCTTCTCCAGTGCTAGAATACTCTCATGATTATTTTTTTTCGTTAGGTTTAAATGAAGTTTCCTATTTCAGTAGTAGCTTACCACCACTTCACCTTTCTCCAGAGAAGTAGCCTGGCTCCATATTCTTAACTTTCATATTCATCAGTTGTTTGTATACATTAATAAGATGCCCCTGCATACCTTCACCAGGATGGACAAGGCAAGCTTCTCAGCCTCTCAGTGTAGGTCACATGCTCCAAACATTGCTCATCTTCATGGTGCTGAGTTCAACTCACTTCCATATTTTCATTATCCTGTGCACCAGGGAACTCAGGACTGGACCCAGTACTCCAGCTGTAGCCTCTCCAGTCCTGAGGAGGGATCACACAGTCAACCTGTAGGTGATGAGATCCCGTTCCTAATTCAATCCAGAAAAAGTTAGTTGTCTTCCTTGCTGCAAAGGCACATTTCTGGCTCTTTCCATCAGGATTGCAAAGCTGCTTCCCAGCCATTCAGTCCCCAGCCAGCACAGGTGTAGTTATTCCTCCCTAGGTGCAGGATTTAGTATTCCCTTTCTTGAATGTTCAGAGACTGTTACTGTTTGCCCATTTCTTTAGCCTGTTAAGGTTCCTTTAACAGCATAAGCATTTCCTGTGTCAAAGTTTTTCAAAGTCTGCAAATCATCTGCAAATTTGCATTCTTTCCCATCATCAAGGTAATTACTGAAGACAATTAAATGTACTGGCCCCAGCAGTGATCACTGACTGGCCTTCATCTGGGCTTCATGCTTCTAACCACAGCCTTTGAGCCCAGCAGCTCAGCTGCCTTTCAGCTCACCTCAGCATCTGCAGATAACCTGTACTTCATCAATTTGTTGAGGACAATATAATCATATAATCACTAAGGCTGAAAAAGACCTCCAAGTCCAAAATTTACCCAAGTACCATCATGCCCTCTAAATCATATCATGCAGTGTCATATCTATCTGCTTTCTAAGCTCTTCTAGGGATGGTGGTAGTACAGGAGGCATTGCTGATAGCCTTGCTAAATTCAAGATAAGCAATAGCTCCTCATCCACTGAGTACTCTTGTCGTTTCACCATAGAATGATTTTAGACTCGTATGGCATGATTTTCTCTTCATAAATCTATGCTGATCACTCCCAACTTGTCCATTATGTGTTTGAAAAAGGCTTTCAGGATGGTTTTCTCCACCACCTTCCCAGGGGTGAAGGTTAGGCTGACTAGTTTGTAGTTCCCTGGATCCTTCTTCTTGCAGCTCTCAAATGAAACTCTTTTATTCAAAAGATAAATACATTATCTAGAAAGTTCATTTTAATATATAAATGTAATTATTATATACAAATACAATATAAAGTCAAAATGTATATTTATGCTACTTTAGGACTTTTTTCAAATGAGTAAAACAGTTTAGAACACTCTTAACTGTGAGTGGGTGTTGGACTAATTAACTTTGCTGCAGAGAATTAAGATTCTTTGGGATGTGATAATATTCAGACATCACAAAGTGCCATTTAAATTTTAAAAGATACATGTTTTGAGAAGTTTCTATGAAGACAGCACTTCTAGTAAAAATGTTTCTAGTTTTTTTGGCCATTTTGGGATTCAGAGTGGTTCTTTTTCCAGCTTCACTGTTATTTTTCAAGTACTGAGGAAGTCCAGCAAAGTACCTTTGTGTGCTAATTTAAAAAAGCCATTTCCTTGGCCCTGACCCTATGCAATGATAGAGTGTATGTGAATAAGAGAGATTTGAATTGCTGTGTGTATTCAATAAAATGTTTCCTGCTAAAGTGCATCAGATCAGGTAGATGCCAATGGATTAAATTTAAAAGTAAAAAATCTGGTGTAATTCATGAGTTCACAACAGAAAGAAAATTACTTTTGTCCACTGTAGATAGGAACAATACTATAATTACTAATAATTTGTTGATAATTTATTGTCTTTTGAGACCAGACCCGAGGAAGACTCTAAAATGGGCTGCCCAGGGAGGTGGTAGAGTTGCCATCCCTGCAGGTGTTCAAGGAGAGACTTGGTGTGGCACTGAGTGCCATCGTCTAGTTTACATGGTGGTGTTCAGTCAAAGGTTGGACTTGGTGATCTCTTAGGTTTCCAACCTAATCAGTTCCTTGATTTTGTGATTCTGTGACTTGCTCGTTGACAAGAAGCTCAACTTGAGCCAACAGTGGGTACCTACTGCCCAGAAGGCCAGATGCACCCTAGGCTGCCTCGAAAGAAGCATGGGCAGCAGGTTGAGGACAGTGGTTGGGGCCCTCTACTCTCCTGGAGTTCTGCACCCAGCTCTGGGACCCCCAATATAAGGACAGGGACCTGCTGGAGTGCGTACAGAGGAGGACTACAGAGATGATCTGAGGGCTGGAGCACATCTCCTATGAAGACAGGCCAAGAGAGTTGGGATTGTCCAGCCTGGAGAACAGAAAGCTCTGGGGACATCTTGGAAGAGCCTTTCATTATCTAAAGGACGCTACAAAGGGAGCTGGAGAGAGGCATTTTTGCACATGTAAAAATGGCATATAGTGACAGGACAAGGGAGAATGGCTTTAAACTGAAACAGAGTAGGTTTAGATTAGACTTTTGGAAGAAATTCGATACTCAGAGGGTCGTGAAGCATTAGAATAGGTTGCCCAGAGAAGCTGTGGATGCCAATCCCTGGAAATGTTCAAGGCCAGTCTGGCCCTGATCAACATGGTCTGGTGGGATGTATCAATGCCAATGGCAAGGGGATTGGAACTAGGTAGTCTTTTGTCCCTTCCAAACCAAAACATTCTATTATTCCATGAGATTGGACCTAGCCAAAACTTCTCAGCTGATTATTTTCACTCCATTAGTCATTTTCCTAAAATAAACTTCTAAAAATTTGTTTGCCCTTATTAAGTGCAAGCAATACAGTATCACTTAGTCATTTGCAGTAGCTATACTGTATTTGTTGTACTTTGGAACAAGTGTAACAGAACAAATAATTCCTTCATTCTTTATCTAAAATAGCACTAGAGCAAAGGCAATTCTACTTCAAAAGAATATCTGATCTCCGCTGCATATTGAAAAAAGTCGTAGAACCTTCAGAATATTTTCTAAATAATGTCATTTCAGAGAATGACACAACAATTACATCACATCCATATTTATAAAAAGGGAGGACTATTCACCGTCCTTATTTGTTATCTTCTTTTAAATTTAATTTGTCATCAGCTTGAGAAAGAGGTAAAGACATTTTTGAAGAAAAAACCTCTACCTTAAAAATCCAGAACTGCACAGTAGTCACAGAAGTGCTTTCCAACCAAGCAAGGGAATTGAATAACTGGGCATCAAATGGTAAAAATGTTCTTTTTATCCTGTCCTAGTCACATTGAACTCAATGTCATAACTTCACTGAACCTTGGTTAAAGGATAAACAAGAGGATAAGACATAAGGAAAGTAATATTTTCAATCTAACTTCTTCCATTTTAAAATTGGGTTTGGAACTATTTTATGTGATTCTCATTACTCATAGGAATTGAAACTCTTTCTATAAGGGAAAATAGGTTATGGAAAGAAGTAGATCTTTTTCATTGGCCATATATAGGTTACAAAATTATATATGCCCAGAGCTAAACATGTCCCACATGGTTGTAAGCAAAAGCTTATATTACTACTTTGAAGTTGAGAGTGTGAGTATCTAAAGTACCTCTGGACCTGCTTCACACTTCTGAGTTTAAGTAAAATACTCCCACATAGCTACCAAAAAAAGGGAAGAAAATAAAGGTAAGTTGAACCTTCAGTTTTATCACGTGAAATTTAAAATGGTGGATTTAGGACATAAAAGTATGTTTAAAAATTTACAATACATCTTCTAAACTGCAAGCTCAATTTAAAAACTAAGGAGGAAGAGATTTGTGATTGCTGAAGATTCAGACCTGAGCCAAAAATATTTTCAACTAATAAACAAATTAAGGACTTTGATGTTAAATATATGATGCACTGTGGCACATTTATAATTTAGTGTGCTTTCAGGCTTAAAAACTTACTCACATTTTAATTTTTAGACAGGAGAGAGCATTTTTATGTTCTGTGTTAGAACTCCTTTGGCATGAGCATAGCTTGTACTGAAGCGTACATATAGTGAATTCTTTCAGCACTGAGTATCAAATTCTGGAGGCATATAATAAAGGTTGTGAAACAGAAGAACATACTGAGTAATTAGTTTTTCAATTACGGGTAATATGAAAAGCAGGCAACAAAGTTGTCGGATTTGATTACATGTGACACCTATTTTATCTCCTACAATTTGATTTCTAAGACAGAAGTGAATACCTGTGGATGGATGAAGAAATAGTATTTCCAACTGATGAGGAAAAACATTGCTATCAAGAAAGGATAAAAGAGTAATGCATCTGTGAAATGCAATTGCAACAATTCTGTATGAATGTCAAGACTGTAGTATTAGAGTTTTGATGGTACAAAGTTATTTTTACATCTCCTATCTTTTTTTTTTTTTAAATCCATTCATGCAGTCTTTGTAAGGGAATTAATTATTAACTAATTTTATTTCAGTTAGACCTCAGAATTGAATTTGAAGGTTTGGTTATGCACATCATAAGACTTGTTTCATGGCACAATCTTAAAGTAGCAAAATTAAACTAATGAAGAAATATTTCTGCAAACTCCTTTTTGGATTAAGTTAACTGCAATAATTTTTTTAAGGTCAGAAAAGACCATTGTGATCATTGCATTAGACCTCATATCTGCAAAAAGGTAAAGGAGTATTCTGACTTAGTTCTGTTTTAGATTTGGGAGCACAGTATAAGAAGTGCTTCCTATTCTATTTGAAGAGCTATCAGTGAAGTCTATTACAGTCTTTTAATATCTGTTCTAATGTGTGTGACATTTCTAATACCAATGAAGGAGCTCTTCTCACCTAACTTTAATTTAGATGTCTATCTACAACTGAGCAAGTATTCCAGTGGAGAGTGATAGGCTCTTTAGAGCACAGTTCATTTACCTAACATGAAAAAATATTATGATAGATATGTTCTCAGCTTCCATAGACTGTAGAGAGTCAAAGCAAGTTTCATGAGACATAATGACTATGGAAGAATGCTGTCAGTAGCATCGAACATTTGCATTATGCTTCACAAATATCTGCTCTAGGTTTAGCTGAGTTTTACAGAAATTTCAAGACAATTGGAAAACTTCTATATTTCACAAAGCTGTCTAATTTGAGATAAATGAAAGAAAGGAATATTGTGTGCACTGAGAAACATTGTCCTGTTAATCTAACAGATTGTGTACATTGCATATTGTGCACAAGAGTTAGCAAACCAGATACTCTTTACTTAAATCTTAATCTGATACACTCTGGAGGAAGGGCTTAGTAAGAACCTTGTCTGGTTTGAGAGGTGGGCCTGTGTGAACCTCATGAAAGTCAAGAAGGCCAAGTGCAAGTTCCTGCCACTGAGCAGGGACCGTCACAAAGGCAAATATATGCTCAGCAGAGAATGAATCTACAGCAGCCCTGAGAGGAAGAACTTTGGGTATTTGTAGTCAAAAAGCTCAACAAGACCTGGCAGTGTGATCTCATAGCCCAGAAAGCCAGCCATACCCTGAACTGCATCAAAAGCAGTGTGGGCAGCAGGTCAAGGGAGGGGATTCTGCCTCTCTGCTCCACCCTGGTTGTGTCCTTCTACTCACCTGGAGTACTTAATCCAGCTCTTTGGTGCCCAGCACAAGAAGGACATCGACCTGTTGGAGCAAGTGTGGAGGAGGCCACCAAAACCACAGGGATGGAGCACCTCACCTATGAAGAAAGACTGAAAAAATTGGTATTGTTCAGCCTGGATTAGAGTAAGCTTTGGAGAGTCCTTAGAGCAGCCTTTCATTACCTAAAGGGGCCTTACAAGAAAGCTGAAGAGAGATTATTGACAAGGACAAGGGGAAATGGCCTTTCAATGAAGAAGGATAGGTTTATGTTAGATATTAGGAAGAAATTCTTTACCATGAGGATGGTAATTATGAAACAGATTGCCCTGGGAAGTTTGCCTGCCCCAGCCCTGGAGGCATTCAAAAGTAGGCCAGATGGAGCTTTGGGTAACCTGATCTAGTGGAAAGTGTCCTTGCCCATGGCAGGAAGTTGAAACTAGATGGCCTTTAAGGTTCCTTCCAATTTTAATGATTCTATGATACTATGATTCTATGACTGTCAGGTTTTTCACAGTGGGAATTTTCTTGAGTAAAAAATGCTGACTGTAGTTAGCAACTTCAAAGGTGAAGGTACACTTGCTTCTATTTATTTTAACAAGGCAGATATCTCTGTTATAGGATGTTTTAATGAGTTGATACATTTCTCATTTCTAGCACAGTGATCACAGTAAGATTATACCTACTATTAAAGGAAAAGAATTAAGAAGAATTACACTGTTTTATGGATAGAAAAAAATTGATTACCAGATCTGTTTTGGAATTGCATGGATAGAGGTATGTGTTGGGGTATTTAGTCCAGATATGGACTAAAACAGAGAAGGAGAATGTTGTTATATTAAAGAAATGGAATTCTATTTGCATTTATACAAATAAACACAAAATTTTTCTTATTCCTATGCCTGTTGAAATTGATGTCAAATGTCCTTAGAGTTTACTGAGAGGAGAATTATGGTCAGTATCTGACCTAGTGGAATGATGTTGATGGGAAGGAGGCTTAGGTCAACTTAAACATTTCAACATAGCAATCTGAAAATGAGTATCAGTGAAAACAATGGTAATTTTGTGTGTATACATATACATATATATTTATATACATATATAAAATTCTGTTTATAAGGAAAAGCTTTTGTGTAATTAAAGCAAAGTATTATATAAATAATGGATAATTTAAAGAGCACACAAGAAGAGAATCACAAAAGGACATTCAGGCTATTCACAGTTAATACATTTTTGGCCCTCCAAGATTGTAACAAATGGAGTTGTGCCATATTCTATTCTCATACCAGTGAATGTAGCTTCTCCAGCCAAACCCTCAACTTTCTTTTAGGCAACATGGGAGCTCATGGTGGGAGTTTGGCATTAGATATTTCACCCATCTCATATTCTTTACTTCCTGCCTTTCAATGCAGCTTTCATTTGAGCTTTTGCTTTCAGTGCTCATTGATTCTCCTCTTTTAAGCTGCTCAAGGTTTTTCAAAGCTACATAGAGAGTCTGATGCAATTGCTCTTGTCTAAGGAATTCTAAGGAATTTTAGGTTTTGCCATGGATTTCATGCTTGGGAAGCTGTTGTTTAAGTGCTTGTTATGATGAGCTGGTATTTAGAACTCTGTCACCAGCAGAGACTCCTCAGAAATCATCTCAGCTGAAGTTCCTGAACTTGTTAGTTCCTAGCAGGTTTTTGTTCTGGATGAGCTTTCTTGTCTCTGAGATAAATTGTTATGAAGAATCTCTCATAGAAGAATGAATGATAGATAAAAATTCATCTCTACTAGTGTAATAATTGTAAAAATATAATAACAGGTATGTAGGTATACATCTGGCTGCTTCTGTAGAATGGCATGAGAGGATGACCATCTTCGCTGATCTTACTGATCAGTATGGAGAAATGTAAGGTCTAATGGCTGCACACCTCAGAAAGCAGGAGGAAGGGCATGATTTGGGTTTGGTTCATCAGCAAGAGATGGAATTTGATCTTTACATCCCCTCTTCTTCTAGAAATTTGAGCTAGGTTTGTCATTGAGCTCCACAGCAATTCATGATCATGTCACCTCATCACCCTATTGCCTCGCATCTTCACAGGGTTTAAGTGGTCCCAAATACCCACACTACACAGTTCCATGTCAGTTCTGAGACTCGACTCTTGTTTCAAAGACATTCCATAATATGCTGGTAAAGCAAGATCTGTGATTGATACCAGACAATAGAATTATTGTGGGACACCAGTACTGATTGCTTTATCTCACCCTCATGTAGGGCATTGTTGTCAAATATCTTGCTGAATCTGCAGCAATATTCCATCTGAATATACCGAAAGGGTGCTGTGAAAAGCCTTGCTTGAAAGATTGAGCATCAGTCCTGAAGATACCGTTTGTCTTTAACCTGATTTTGTTATTGTTAGCTAGATAAAATTTTAGCAAGTAAACATGAGATAATCTTAAGGATGCTCATCTAAATCAGCTATACACTTTCCATTATTGCACCTACAGGCAAGCTGTTTCCTGTCCTTGACCAAGAATTGTTTTCAAGTACTGATCTACAGCAATTACAAAGTTATGATATATCCAGCACTAACAATCCAGTCTCACTTGCTATTTTTCCTCAGGCAGACTCTATTGAAAGGAAACAATTCAGTATCAACTGTTTTCTGAAGAAGTAGTGGTAATCAGCTCAAGGCCATCCAGAGTACATTGTCAGAAATATTATCCATTGTACATAATGTGCGACTCCATTCTGGATGTCAGGTTACAAGAAGATCTTTAACAGAAATGACATTGACACAATGCAGAGCTTTGCCTCTAGTCATGTGGCATCTCTCCATAGCAGAGAGTAGCTATTCATATCCAGCTGTCATGCAACAACAGAGCAAAGTAGTGACTGTTATTCTTTGGTGAAATTAGGCAGTTCAGGCTTTGCAATGGCTTAAAGTTACAGGTCTGAAGAGATGGCATTTTGTGCCTGTTTTATGGTGCATGTAATTAAAGATTTCACTGGATAAATGGCTTCCTCAAACAAATGTGCGTTTCCCAGCTTTTTAAATAAGTGAAAATGAGACCTTTTGTGGCATGGGGAGCACCTGCTCATAGATGTCAATTACTTTTTTTTTTGCCTTTAAAAAATGAACTATTCTAAACTGAATAGCCATTCAAATGTTCTGTTAATTAATATTTAATTGCTTTACACTAGAGAACAGATCAGGAAAAAGGTTTTTTGTTCATTGACATCTGGTAAAACAAAGCTAAGTGGAACCTTCTGACATTATCAATGGAAAGATCTGAAAGGAAAACTGTTCTGTACAATGGCCTTCTTCATGTATTTCTGCAACTGTTCTCTTCTGGTTTGGTACGAAAGAATACTGTTTGGGCTCATTATTTTCTATCTTTAGAAACAAGATGTAGTTAGATTATGCATGAGCTACTTTTATTTGTTTTAGAGCCAACTATAATGCCTATGCTTATGTTTACATGATTTCTGAAGTCTTTGTGGAGTAAGCTGATCTTGCCTTATTGAACTGTTAGTTTGGCCACTGAGTAGGTCAATTCTATAATTCTTTATGAACTCAATCACAGTAAGTGATCATTTATTTCCATGAAAATCCATTTACCACCTCTAGCTACTGCATCTCAACTACAAATGAGTCTGTGCCTTTCAGATGAACAGCAGAAGTTCTCAATGTTCTGTAGGTTGTTTTCCTTGTGAAAAAAACTACTCAATAAGTATGGATACATGTATGTATAAGAATACAAACCCTCTTATTGCTGCATAGTTTATAGCAGAGACTGAGGATATGTTTTGCCGCAACTAGTCTATTCTTTGTAGGAGCTTCTGCTTTCCCTTACACCCTAGATTCTGCCTAATTGTTTAGGTATTGCAACCTTCTCTGCTGGCAGCTTCATCCAAGAAGGTGGCCAAGGTCAAGGGCCCAAGCTTAGCTCAAGTTAATGCTCTTGTTCATAATGTTATCTCCTTCTCACACACAGAGACACTTGCTCACATTGCATTATGCAAAACAGCATTGTATGCTTACTTTTGATTTTATATTCTGAAATTTTAAAAAGCGTAAATGTATTTTAAGCAGTAAAACATCTAGCACTAGTACTAATCCAACTAGTTAGAATAAACCCAATATAAGATATAAAAAGCTATTTTTGTATTTTGCAGTGAAATATTTCTTGTAGACTTTAAATGTCATTGTATATGATAGTGGAGGAATAAAACATGCAAATATTTGAATCAATAAACCAGAAAAATATAGCAAATTGAAAACCTGTCCATTAAAAATCTGTCATACTGAATAAAATTTGACTAATTGAATCATACTTTGCAAATAATGAAAACAGTTTCTGATCAGGAAAAGAGTTTTGTGCTGCCAGTAAAGTTGACAAATATAAGGAAATCTGATAAGTTCCGCTGAAGTTTTATATTCTCATCTAAGTGAAACATATGTGTCATGAAGCAAGACAGTAGGATTTGGTCTTGCACATGGGGAAGAATAATCTTCCCTCCCCATCTTTGGCCATGCACTACTTATACAGCTGGAATTCTGCACTTCCTTGAATCAATTTTCAATGGTTTTACAAATTTGAATGTTCCTTTAAATACTTCTAATAGGGCTATAATTGGTATGTTCGAGCATGAAAATTCAGTAGTCTTTTTCACTATATGTTATTTTCATCAGAGTTGATAAATTTATATCACAGTAATTCCTACTAACAAGTTAAATATTTAATTTAATTAAATATTCCGTTTATCTGTCAATATGTCCACTAATTAATAAACATTGAGCTGTTGTAGCATAATGAAAACACAAAATCAAATATTAAGTAAACACCATGACAAGGAAATTACATTTGTTAAGTCCTTTCATAAACTGGTCCCTATAAAATTAAAATCCTTGCACACTGTTAATATCCATAATGACAAAAATGCAAATAGCGTTGATATAATTCTGGAATAATGTAAATCCCCTCTATAAGCCAGGTTGTCAACTCATATTTTTCCATCTTCAGCAGATGGACTAAATCAAATTTTCTATTTACCTTGCACCAGGTACAGAACTGAGTAAGCTGCAGTGCTTTATGCTCCATATTAACAGTGAAGGGTACATGCAGCATTTGCTTCACATTCAGAGCCTGTAAAGAGAGCTACCCTGACCTGATGTGAGATGGAAGCTGTGGCATTATACGTTGTCACATTGCTCATGGTCAGGATTTTCACTGCTGTCACTTCCCTGCTTTAGTCATACGCCATGTTACTGCTCTGCTAAGGCCCAAACATCAGAGCAGATAAAAGGAACCTCTGCTGACAAACCATGTCTTTCTTGGTGTGCTTCTCACACTTACCTGTCTTTTAGTTCTGCAAATATAGTAAATTATGAATTAAAAAGCCTTACCGGAATTCTTTTTCTGCTTCTGCTACAGAAGGTCAAAAACTTTGGTGCTATTGCTCATAGAGCCAAACCATCAATACTCACTTTTAGTGCAACAAAGAACTTCGAGAAGAATGTTCATTCAAATCCTGCCCTGCTATGCCTGCCCTCTAGACATAATAAAAACACTCTTCATGTTAATTGAATAAAAGTCGCAGCTTGGTAGACCTTTCTTTCATCTCATTCAATGTTTGCCTCATTGAATACTGAATGTAGACATCACATTTAGCTCAGGGATAACACAGATCGCTGAATATACCTAAATAAGGAGCCTTCCTTTGACTGCAAACATATTATCCATATAAATTTATCAGTCCTAGATTTCCCTTTTTTTAAGACAAGCTGAATGTGAGTGATCTTTCAAGTCAAATATCTGGGTTTAGCAGTAATTCTAGGGGAAAATAAAATTTACAGTATAATCAGTAGCTGTTTCAAATCTCATGAGCCTGTCCTTGTCCCATACATTGAACAATAGTAATTATATATTGAATCAAGATTTTAAAATTTTTCAGGCAGTTCTCTCCAAATACATGCTTATCTTGATAAGCTTGCAAAATAGATAGATAGATAGATAGATAGATAGATAGATAGATAGATAGATAGATAGACTTGGGATAAACAGTAAGAATTCAGGACTCCTTTAAGTCAAGCTTTCCTTTATTCCTTGGATGCTGTTTAAAAGTTTGGAAGTACTGCTTTTTGACTATAGCACTCTGGAACATTTACGTCTTACCAGATCCTGCGACAGAATCTCCCAGCACCTAACCTTGCACCAAGATAAACTGGGAGGTGTACCTTTATCTCCTTTGTGTTTTGCACCAAATATGATATAAAAAAGCACCCCATTTTTGTGCATGGATGGAAGTGTTTTTGTCATAATCAACAAGACATGAGAGTTGACAGAGGTGTTATTTCAGTTCTCTGAAGGCAGGTGTGTACTGACTGCCATGTGTGACACCCTAGAATTTCCAAGGCTTCCACACAGGGCTAAGAGACCTACAGGAGTTCTTGTTTTGGAAGGGCAGATGGATAGGTCAGATGGCCTAGGTCATCTTACACAGAACTACTTGCCTAGGGTTAGACAACTGAATCACCTTCAGAGAGTTCATAAAGTAAACTACAGTGTCAGCTGAACTGAGGAATAACCCCAGCAGAAAATGCAGAATGCGTGAAGATCACACTGAGGCTAATATTAAGAAAAATGCATTAAGTATTGAAAATGTGAGAGTCCAAACTGGAAATGCAGTTTTTCTCTAAAGCTGTTAGCACTTGATACAAACACTGCTTTTTTAATTTGACAGGCTGTTTGTATGTGTTTCTAAGTCTGGTGTTTCAAAGTCAAATGTAAGTGTACCAGCCTCCTCCACAGTATATGACATAACATAATACCTAGTTGAGAGCAATTAAGTTTAACTTACAAACTACATTCAACCATGAGACTGTATTAGCATAGTGATGTAAAACATATGTCATTGCCTGTAAATTGTGAAAACAAGCAATTATTAAAACTGGAGATTTACTTTATCTTCTTTTGCAGAATTTTTTTAAAGTTGCCATCCTTAATTTGATTAGAAAAAGCCTACGCATAAATGTTCTTTTATAGCTTCTGTGAATCCTTTCTTGAAAACATTGCTCTTGAAATTCTGCCAGGATTATTAGCAGATGAAGGTTCTGGAACGTGTCAGTAAAGATATTATTTCTTCTCTGAGTAAGATATTTAACCTCTAATGTTACAGTTGTAGTATTTTGTTCACTTTCAAAAAACAGTTTTGGAAAATAAATATGTTTACGCTGTTACAGGTGCACATCCAACAACAAAATACTTAACAGTTCACTAGTGGATCCATTGAATTAGCTATAAAAAGACCTGATTTTTTCTTTTTAGCTCACTTGAAGTCACCATCACAAATATGTTAAACCCCCATAATTGTACAAAGGTCTCTTTTAGAAATGAAAACTTAAACTTTTTCATATTCAACAGAGTCATTGCTTCTCAGACATAGAAGTGACTTCTAATGGCCTTTCATGGTAATTATCTAGCTTTGTCTGTTAAGTCCCAGTTCAGAAAAACCTTTGTTTTAGCACTTCAGTCTTCTCAGGTACTCAGTCCTTCCTAGAAACGAAAGATTTATATTTTGAAAATAAATCAATAATACCCAAATATTCTATATATTAAAAAATAAACTAGTGAACTGTCAATTTAGGAAGGAAACAGGGTTAACCTATGAAGGTTTAGTGGAAAATACATAATTTTCCGAAAGCAACAACAAAAAAGCTAGTCTCATTAATAGGTGTCCAGGAGAAAATTAAATGAGTCTTCATGATTTATATACAAATAAAAAAAAACCACCATCTGAAACCAAGATAGTAAGCAAAACATAGGAAAACAAAATGATGCAATAAAGAATTTTAAAAAATGAAATTCCCATTAATGGTAGCAATGACTGAAATTATGGACTAGCTCTTTTTTGTAGCTCATTTGTATCATTCCCTTTGTAACATTACATTTTTGCAGGAAGAACTATAGAACAATTTTTGTAATGCGATTCTTAAATGATGATATCTCTTTGCAAAAAACATTTATTTTATACTTCTAGAAGCTTTCTTTGGTAAAAGAATGTTGCCACATGCTGAACTCACTAATTTTATCTAGCTGTCACCATGAACTCCCATAAATCTACCTGTTCTGAGGTTTCCCTGCTGTGTACAGCACTATAAGCATTCTGTTTAGAACTTTCTAAATGAAAGTTCTGACAATGAACAGTGTCATTTGCAATGCCCTGCAAGGGTCTAATATGCAACATACCAGCAGTATTCTCACTGACATGACCAGGCGTTGTTCAGGGCCTGAAAGGGACTCCGTTAGCAGCATCCTTTTTAACAGCCAGAGAATTAAGTCTGGTTTTCTAAAATAGGCTTGTATTTTTTCCTAGAAAAAAAGTAAAATGTTAGCTTTTACTTCAGATGAGCCACTTCACCAGACTCAGGAAGAAATAGTACAATGACTCTAACATCAGGAGAATTGAAACGAGCTTGTGAATTATCAGTGTGCTTGTGTGTGCAGTATTTATTTTTATATCTTAAATGCTTAAAAATTTCAAATCCTTAAGTCCTCAGACATTAATTTTCATATTAAATATTTTTGAAGTTATTTTATTTGAATTTCCTATCTTAAGGTATATTCACTCTGCCTCCAGTAGAATATACCTTTAAACTGGCTTGATTTCTACTATCAAAGTTAAAAATTAGAAGCAATACCACTTGTATTTCAGCATTTCATAAGCTTATTTTCAATGGTGACATCCCCTCTGAAACTGACATTTCCTGACATTATTTATTGCTTGTTTGTAGTGGAATTTATGTACTGACAGTAATGACAGCATATTTCTTCCCTTTGGCTAACTAGAAATTTGCATTTTTTTCTAGTTGATCAGCATTGGGAAATAAGTACATACTCATGCAACACTTTTGTTAAGTGGAGAGTGGTATGACTCCATTTTTATGTAGATGTTAATTCTTGCATATGAAGGTATTTGCATTTTTTTTCAAAGCTGTTTGGGAAACTTGAATCAAAATAGAAATATTCAGAGAAGAAATTTTCACACTGGTTAAAACCTTAGCAGCACGGAAGTCAAGTGGGAGTTCTGCTTCAGTGGGGCTAGGATTAAATCCTATTAGCATATAATATAATATTTCTCCTAGCCTTTTCCATGAAGCTGACTAAAAAGCAAACAAGAGCCCTGGCTCTTGCCTGCAAACCAATACTATAGTTGCAATCAATAACTTATGTTTATAGTAAATTGGCTCCGTTAATTTAATAAAAATATGGTTAAGATGTGGGTTTTCTGTGCAACGTTTTTCCTATTGTGGATGAACTTTTCTTATTACGTACACACTAATAATTTGGTTTAGAACCATTCAATTTCACAGCCTCCTCCTTGAAAAACTTGCAACCACACTAAACAAGAGAGGTAGACAGTAGGGGGAAAGATGCAATATCTCCCTCCTGTTTTGCGGAGAAAAATCTACGACCTGGAGACTATGCTGCTTACTGGCATTTGAAGAATCTGTGGCAGGTCTGGAAATGAATACAGTGCTCTGGTAATGTTCTTTGAAGGTTACTGTCTTCTTGTCTGGCTGCACACAGGTGCAACTCTGGCTTCCACTTGGTCCAGTCTTCTCAACTGATCTTGTTGCTCTCTGTAACTGCCTGGAAGAAGGTTACAGCAAGGTGGGGTGTAGGTCTCATCTCCCAGGTTGCAAGTGACAGTACAAGAGGAAACTGCCTCAAGTTGTGCCAGGGGACATTTGGATTGCTATTAGGAAATATTTCTTTACTAAAAGAGTTACTAAGCATTGGAACAGGCTGCCCAGGGAAGTGGTTGGATCACCATCCCTGGAGGTATTTAGACATGTAGATGTGGCACTTAGGGATATGGTTTACTGGTAGACCTGGCAACATTAGTTTGATGATTGGACTTAATGATTTTATAGGTACTTCCAAACCTAAATGATCCTATGATTCTATAAAAATAGGAATGTAAAGTTAATATTCTTTTACATTTTTACATCAGACTAAAACCTTCCTTTGTTAATTAGGAGAAAACCCACAACTTGAGAAACCTTAAAAAAATGGCTTTAACTCTTGTTGACTCCAGTAGACATCAGTGTTACTCAGCGCTTGGTACTACTGATTTGAGAGATACCACCTTACATGAATACTTTGTGTAATATACGTAATCTTAATGAACCCATCTCAGCCAAAAGAAATGAAGGAAAACATTTCTGAGAAAACAGGTTTTCACAACAGTGATATTCTTTCATGTGTGTAAATTTTAATGATGTGGAAGATGGAAGTGGGATTTTTCTTCTGTTTTATTTATGAAATAGGCTCTTGAACTTGTTTTCTACAGCTCATAAACACAATTCTTATTTTCTGCAAAGCTTAAGTATCACTTTTCCATGCAGCTGTATAGATAACATCCGTTCTTCTGGAGCAAGTCACTGAAGGGCTACTCCACACAATCAAACACTGCAAATAAGGCACGTTTTTATGAAGAAAATTGCTTTAAATGCTATTTTTACACTGTTTCTATACAAGTGAGTAAAGAAATTCTTCTTCTTCCTGTATGCACAAATGAGGTTTATGTTTTCAAGTGTTAACTGCTGATGATACCAAAATTTTAATAATCACAGGACTAACTGAGGCTAAGAAAAATATGAAAGATTTGGGATAAATTTCATTCTACAAGGCTGTTATAAAGAATAAGTAAATTAATTATTTTGTCAAAACTTTTGCATACTTATAAAAAAAATATGTCCAGAACATCTCTAAAAATATATTTAAAGAATAACGACAGATGTCTCTCAGAGGAACAATTATGTATATTTTCATGTCTGTTGTTTTTAGATTAGCTTCAAGGTGCATCTTCTCTCATCTAAGCCTTGAATATCTGTCCTCTCTGTAAGAATATCCACTTTTACCCATTTTATCATGTTTGTTGCAGCTTTGAGTAGGAGGTGCAGTCTATTTTTCATGGTTTGTTTTGAAATGCACATCTTATTTTCGTGTTTTCTTTAAAATTCCATGCCCACTTACCTTTAGATGAAAGAAAGCTGTTCATTTATGCAATAAGTTATAAGATGCATTTGGGGAAGATAATTGCACATTTTGTAAAGTGTACAAGGTCATAAGACTGAAGGTTATTGTTTTCGGTATTCTGGCTACTCCAAAGTGATCAAAACAATTCCCTTGAATCTTGAATAGATGCTGTCTTCATTTTATGAACTGACATCATATGGGAAAACCATCGTATCCACCTTTTCTGATGAGTCCCATCTTTTGTTTATGTCTGCATATCCAAATTTTCTAAATTGTAAGATATCTCTCTCAGAAACACCCAATGGGATATGTCTAGAAAGAACTACATTCCCCAAAGGCATCACTGCTAGGAATGACAATTTATCAGAAAATATTTGCCTGAAACTCTAGTGTTTTACAGAGTCCTGAGACTGAAAATGTTCTCTGGAGGCACTAACTTTTTTTTCTTAAGTCTCTCCTGTGGGCTACAACTCTTCCAAAAGATTCCTTGGCCCAAGGAGCTTCTAATAGAAACTGAGGCATAAATCACCTGACTATCCTGCTTTGGAGTAGACAGGAGAAAAAAAAAAATAGTCCAATCTGAGGTTATCTCTGAGGTATCTCTAGTGAAATACTTCAAACTCAACATATTACTGTTTCATTAGTGAAACTGTTTTGCCTTTTTAAACTTATTTTCTTAGTTGCCATTCTCCAGATGTAATAATCACCCCTTTGTAGTATTTTTTATTCTGTGATGATGTTTGTCCTGGAGACTGCAGCTGCTGACTCCACCTGTGCTCACACAAATCACCAGTGCAGCTTAAGACACCTTTTGCTAATGTGATTTACTCTGCTTTCTTTTACTCTTTTAAAAAAGAGGGTTAAATTGAACTATCACCAGTTTTATACTACACTCCACTTATCTTGATCCATGTTTGCTATAGAACTACAGTTACACAGATTAGGAACCAAATACTGAAATCTGTGATGAAAATCCTAACCGCAAAGCAAAGCACTGGAAAACCAAGCCTATTGAAGTTACAAAGTTGTGCAACTAAGCCCAGGGCTGAAAGTTAAAAGTCTGAGCAGATTCTGAGTGTAGAAAAATAGTGGTCTCTAAGTTGGCAAAGTATAAGAAATTGAGCAAAAAATTTTAGTAACCAGAAATGCCAGGGAAATTTAATATCAGCTAGGGCTGTTAGCCCTGCCCAATTTGCCTAAAGGTGTAAACCACTGCCGCTGTAACTGAAGCTAACAGGCATTGCCTCCACCTAAAGGATTGGATTAGTTTCTCAAAGATAGAGCAATATCATTATCTCCACTGCCCCATTTTTTTCTCCTAGCTGAAAGAACAATAAAATAAATTAAAAATTATAAAGGCAATGAAATTCATAGGTAAATATGATGAAAGATTAAAATATTTTTTATTATATGAAAATACAGCTGAGTCATACAAATCATTGACATTCCTATCAGAATGCAGTCACTGATTCTATAAATTAATGAATAATTAATTAAGAAAAATCTACAAACTTTAGAGGAACTTCACTATGAGAGATCCAGCATTTTAGTTTACCAACAGCTCTTTGGTTTCCAAACATTACTAAATGTGTCAAAAGAGCCACTTAGATTGTGTCTCATTTTTGTCAGTGCCACTGTTTGATGTTTCACTTCTGATGTAGATGAGTCTTATTTTTTATATTTAGCCAAAAAGTACCAAGTATACACTGAAGGCAGAAAGAATCTTTTTTAGGACTAAGTGTAAAAATTAAATGGAATTAGGATAACACCATAAAACATTTTTCTTGTTTTAGGGTAAAAATAGGATATGAGGAATTGTATTTCCCTCTGTTAAGATACCATTTATTTGAGTTCTGTAGTTAACAGATCATTTGCAGGCATTATGCTGCATTGCCTATTACTAAGATAGCATTAACATTTACAAGGCTTTAAAAAGAGGTTGACTGTCCATCATTCGGTCCATTTACATTTTATTATATTTGCTTTCTGAACCAATACTTGTTAGTTATTAATTGCCATAATTTTCTGTCAAATTGTATACTGGATTAATTCCTCGCTTTTAAAAATTCTACCTTAGTTTCACTGCTACATGTATTCCTTTTAAAGTTAAATTAATTTATCCTTTGATTTTTTTTTCTAGTACAGGAGTCAAATTACTGTGGGTGATTTGTCATCCATAAATGTATTTCATTTACATGAGTTTAAAGTTTGGTATTCTAAAAAGTCAAGGTTTTATGAAACAAAAAAGAATGAATTTAGAATGATCAAGAACTATTATGCTGTATTGTTCAGGAAACTCCTGGTAGGATATAAGATTCATATGCAATGCATTAGCAGACAAACCCAAATTTAAATATACTACAACATGTTCATATACATCTATATAACACAAAGTATAATCTAGATTGGAATATTTCTCATTTAAAATATGTTACTGAATTTGCTAGTGGAGTTCTTAAAACTTTTTTATTATTATAATTATTATTATAGTTCTTAGACTACTATTTTATATAGTAACAAAATTAAATATGTTGCATTGCCATATTTGCTAGTGGTTCACATTCAATCCTCTTCTTTCAAAAAAACAAAATAGATAAAAGTAAAATGAAATTATTTTTGTAAGCCTTTAAGCCGGCATTCTTCTTTGCCTACTCTGCAATATTGAAGTAATTTGATTTTCGAAAAATGTACATGTGCATATCCATTCCCTGTTTGCTTGTGTGTCAAAATATATACATAAACAAATATATGTTTCTGTTTATATCTGAAATTAATATTCATTAGTTAACATGATTTGCACTTTGACCCTACTGTACTCATCATGTTGATGAATGTTTTTATCACAAAGTCCACTGAACTTACATGGCAAGAGGACTATTAAGAGATTAGAATCATAGAGATGAAAATGTTGTAGTTCAGAAAGAACGTGTTAAATATACATGTGGATGTCTTTATTATGGAATTCTAAGACTTGATTTAGTAGTGAGAATTTATCTTCAGGATCCAATTTTAAATGTATGAATGCATTTACCATTTCTGGAAGTTATTTTCTTTTCCTAGTATATCTGAATTGTTATCAAGTGTAAAAATATCTTCCTCCTCCTTATTACTTAACCTAAATCTGATGAGAAATATTTTCAATCTCCATAAATCAAAGTCATTGGTGAGAATCAGGCTACCCTCCTAGTCAAGGGAAATGAGGATTTAGTCCTCTTTCTTTATTTATCACTTGGATGCTTAGATGTCTGTCCTACTAGCTTAGATGTTAAAACAGATTTGCAAGACTGAAAAGAAGTTG
Organism: Toxostoma redivivum; assembly: GCA_013397375.1. NCBI lineage: Eukaryota > Metazoa > Chordata > Aves > Passeriformes > Mimidae > Toxostoma > Toxostoma redivivum. The sequence goes on from VXBI01004761.1 coordinate 85,738, forward strand.
TAAGGCACATAATTAAAGCAGAGGCATTATTTTATGGTCACAGACACTAGGGAAGCTTTTTATTCATAGTATAGAGTGGAAGAGACTAAAATTTAACTATATTGCTACAAAGGTTATTCATATCTCAGTTGAAACTGCACACAAAACATTTTACTGTAATTTTTACTAGTTACTTGATATTAAAAAGCACTTTTTTAAATGACAATAATGATGAGCAAATAGACATAACAATCAAGAGGGAATACTTATTAAGAAAATAGGCGACAAACTGTGAAAAAGTTCTGATTAAAATATACCTTAGATGAATATGCAAGATTCTGTCTATGCAGAGAGCCCCTAACATACTGAAGGTGTGCATTAATCAGCCCCTTCACACATTTGATTTACATTAATACTTTTGCATTTTTAGGTCAACATTTTTATGCTTAAATAATAATCTCCCTCATAACTTATAAGTAGGCTCAGAGACCCTTTCGTAAATGTGTAACATTTTGAAACAATAGTTTGTTTAAATATTAATGCAATTAACACAATTTGTGAGGGCTTTATTTTTTTTCTAATTTTTGTCTTGTTATATGGTTAGATGTCTTCATTTGTTTTGTTGTCAGGAGATAATTTGTTGTCAAGTCAGCATTTATTTGCACTGTCAAAAGCATGTCAAATCAACTTCATACTGGCAAGATTTAGCCATATCCTGCTTATGTCATGCACTGCAGGAGGATACTACTCAGATTAGGGCATAAGTGGCTATGGCCTGTGACTTTCAGAAATCACAAAAAAAAGGAAGATCTGTTCATTACCTGTTACACTGGGACTATAACAAAGGTCAGCTAATGAATTTAAAGTATTCTGACAGACATTACTGATTTGTACTTCTTTTCTAGATCATATTTTTAGGACTGCCTTTTAAGTATACTAGCATATCTATCCTGTTCCAACCTCAGCAGAGGTTTTTGCCATATTTTGTCAAAATCTGCTTTGTCTAGAGTATATATTTTCCATGGGAAACATCTCTTCCAGATTGCAAAGACATTGTTTAGTAATAATTTAGAGAGATGCGTGGGAAGGTACTATGCCAACCTGCTTCAGATATTGCTCATTTGCTTTGATCATTTGCCTTTGATCATCTGGGAATTTAGGCCCTGTTACTGGTAATGTTCATAGGTTTAATTCTCCTTTAGATAAAGGCTTGTAGCAGTAAGATCTTGAAGCTTTTTTTTCTCTTTTCATCCAAGACTGAAGGCTCTGATGTTCTTGCATCAGAAATGCTAGATAAATGCAAAAGATACAGGACCTTTTCCCCTATGAATTCCACTAGAATTTTCCTTCTGTCTACTCCTGCTCTTCCTTCCTCCTAACGCTATTAGGCAACATGCCCAGGCTCTTTGCTACCACCACACACAGTCTGAGTACATACTTCTCTTGCAATAGCTGTATGTGTCCATTCACCTAATCCAAAATGTGATTTTCATAAGTCCGCAATTAGGAGAGACACGTAGGAGGAGGTTCCTTAGTGCCAGTTTGGTACTTCCCATAAATTATCCCTCAGACAGGTACTTTTAAGTTGTGCTGAAACTCTGATTAAAACCACAGATTATTTTCTAATAGAAATAAACAAGAGATGATAGTGTCTTACGCAGCTGAGAAGAAACTATGTGCCACATCTAATCCCAAATTCTCAGTAGATTGTTTCCATATCAGAGGGCATTCCTGGGAGGAAAAAAAAGAAAAACTGAAAGAAAAGAAGAAAATAGAAGGAAAAAAAAGCTTTAAGACCATTATGTTCTCATTTCAAGGTGGTAACATGCAAATACCAGAAGCCCAGGAAGAACTGGAGACATCCTGATCTGATATTCTGTTCTAGCTGCATAAAAGAACAATAGGGTCTGTGTGCTATCACAAGTCCTGTGCAGAATAAAGCAGTGTGCACATCCTTCAGGTTCATCAGAGATCATAATGAGGCTTTTAAGTCAATTAATCAGGGCTTGTTTGGGGTAATTCAGAGGGATAAACCCTTGCAAAATTAAAATACATGAAACTTACCAGTTTTGTTCCCACTCTATCAGCTGAATGGACACTTGAGTAGAAAACCAATTCATATTTCTTTGCCTTGCTAAGGAGAAAAAAAGTAAAACCAGCTGCAGAAATGACATATGATGCTTCTGACAGTTCCCGGCAATTCTTTTGAAGCTTGACAGTAGGAAGTTTAAATATATTTTGTCTGTTCTATTGCTATTTGAAAGACAGCCACCACAAGGGAAGCCTGACTGGAAAGCAGGTAGTGACTGCTCTTCTTCAAAGTGATCCCTGTTGCTTGTGCCTGGAGACCCCTGCTACATATAGGAGGGTTTTCTGCTGACTTCTTTCCTTAACCAAAGTAAAAAATCTAATCTGAAATTCCAAGAAAATGGAAGTAGCAATTAGCTTGAAGTGTCTAGTCAAAGCTCTGCCAGTTTGCAACCTGTGCTGCTTCCAAAGTCAGAGGAATACAAGTGGTGAAGCAGATTGTGTATTTTGGCCATAAGGGTATTTTGGAAGGAGAAGAATATTGACTTGAAAGGTGATAGTCACAATCATCATCTCAAACAAAATCAGGCTTTTGAAAGTCTACTATTTAAAGACAAAATTCTGAAATCTGCAGTTCAGATATTATTTTCATTTTAACGTACAGATGGGAAGGATGTAAATCCATTAAAGGTATAGACTTTCTTCCAAAAGCAAACACGTTTGAAAAATGCTTGATATTACTTTAAATCAATATTTAAAAAATATTAATAAGACTGGTATTCAACAATTTTTTATCTAAATATATCCAAAAAGAAGATGGAAATATGTGGGAACTGTGGTTAGAGTAAAGCTAGGAAATTGTCATAATAGTTGTGCCATGGAATCCTAGAAGAATCATGGAAGTGGGCAGCACAAAGCCTCATTCTGACTAGTAAGACCATTCTGACCATTACTGACAAAAAAGAAGACTTCTGACACTGAAAAATGCCCAAATGTAGAGAGTGATTTCTGACAGGCTTTATTTACACAGCAAGCAACATTTAATAGTGCTGGAAAGACTCAGCTTCAGGTGTTAGCCACAGTTTCAATTCATGTCCCTAGTAAGAGTCATTAAGTGCTATGAAAGTTGATAGCATTAAATAAAACAACTTAAAAGCTTGATAAACAATTCTAGAATTCTGTTGTAAGATGTCAGCTTGTTCACTTCATATTCAGTAACTCACTGCATTTAAAATTTTTACAAAATATACCATGTCTTTGTGTTTTGAATTTTAAGGTTTACCAAATGTAAATATGCATGCACACCATAAAGGAATGAAATTACTTTTCTCTAGAAAATATCTTGTTTATAGTGGATATTTAAATATGTGTCCTAAATTTTTCTTTGTGTTTGGTACCACTTGAAATTTACAAACCTATATTTTGTTTACAGATAACAAACTGTTTCTTACATTTTATCCTAGTGACTTAATATCTCCTATTAGAAAACACATTATGTCCATCTTTCTCTTGACACACCAAATAAGTATTTTGTTCATAATTTCCTGTCCCAAATTCACTTCTATGTAAGTCTGAACCATCTAAACTTGCACAAAGTAAAAAAAAAAAATTACTGTAGCTAGAAGACTGAATATTGATTTAGAGATAAATATAGCTACATTTCCTCTAAACTTTTTGCAAAGATTAATTGGCATATTGGGAATGATCAATATTATACCTCTTAAATAAGATAGCTGGAATAAAATTTTTACAAGTTTGTTAGAAGGAGGACAAAACAGTTCTAAAAGCTATATTTCAGGCAAGACTATTTGGTTATTCTGTGTGTTGATTTTGAAGTGTTCTTTAATTAGAATTTTTTCAGGAATAAACTTTTGATAGATCATAATTTTAAAGGAAATTTTCTTACTATGGACTTATATTTTTTTCACCTTGGACTTATTCTTTGTTTAATAAGTATGTATCTGTGACTGAAAGTATGTATCTGTGACTGATGTAATCATGCAAAATAAATTAATTGTTCTGTTGATCCGTTTTGCTAAAAAGTGTTAGTGGGAGTTAGTATTTGGTGAGAATAATGATTTGGACTTCTGTAAGGTATTTTTGATGGTATTTCCTTTTCTTAACTGAAGCAAATTAGGTCTTCAGAGAAGCAAGTGTCAGCCACCACTTCGTTGTAATGAAGTATTCTTATTCTGTAAGCATACAAAATTTAGTCATAGAAAAAGTTCAGTATCAATACAAAACAGCAACAGCAGCAAAAAATCTGGATGCTCTTGATATGAGAGGAGGCTTGAAACTTGGGAAATAACCAAGGTAGGGCATAAATAGTTCAGTTCAGAAGTTGTAATACTTACAGGGTAGCAGAAATCTTCTTGGCACAGGTTTTGAATAGTTTTGGACTGTATAGCTGGAGCTGAATCAGAAATAGCCATGATGAAGAAAGCCATGGAGCATCCTTGCAGGATCTCTCTAAAAATATTCCTGAAAATTAATGGTGCTGGAAATAGTCATCTTGGTGCCTGCTGTTACCCTCAAGCATCAGAATGCTAATGAAGGCCACCTCATTCATTGAGTTTACCTTCATATGAGTTAAACAGAGACCTCTTTACATGGTTTCTAAAGTCCCACTGAAGTTTCTTCAGGCTCTGAATTGTATAAAATAAATATGTATGTAGTAACAGTGAGGGACATTAATCTCTTATTTGCTGGGAAATGGACCTGTTTTCTTGCTGAGTTAAGCAGGATGTGTAGAAAAACGTGTGCTTTTTCTTCTGTCTCATCTCTTGTCCTCTTAACCCTAGAGAAAGTAGGAATATATGAGAGACAAGGGGTGGGAAACAGTTTTACCTGCAATCCAGGGAATCTGTGACACTCACCTGCTGGTGAGACTTTTTTCACTCCTCTGTGGCACTGGTAGGTTCAGACAGAGGGAAGTAGAGGAGAAGCCAGATGCCTAACTGCAAAACTGTAAAACGTTGTTTTCATTTCGAACATATGCAAAGCATCAGAGAACTGGGCTTTATTTTAAGGAACTAAAGGAGTACTGTGTGAAAGGACTGTGTCATTAAATCTGTGATAATTATAGACTGGAAATATAAATTGTATTTCTCAAGCCTTTTTTTTTTTTCATTTCATTTCCACTGTAAACACTTCAAACAATGAAGCCTCATTTAATGCAGAGAATGTGTGAAATGACACGCAGTATACTGTGCAACATCTGTCTGTACACATCACATCTCATTCACTAGCCATAAAATAGTGTTTTTAAAATTATATCGGCTGACCATAACCTTCCCCTTCTAGTGAAAAGCATGGCACTAGGCATTGCCCAGCTGCAAGTTTCAGCTTTTAGTTTACCACTGTGCTGATGGAAATTATGTTCAGTATAGTGAAAAACAATATTCAAGCCACATACTCAGATTACAGACTAGATAACATGTTAATAAATTTGTGAGTAGGAATATTTTTAGAGAGAGTAAAGGTCATTTGTTTAATATTTGTTTTTATAGTAGATTGAACAGCCTTTTCTTTCCATTGTATTCTGAAAGCACTAGCATGGGGCACAGAGCCTCCTGCACTTAACACAGTGTCAAGATTAGCTATTGCAGATGTGGACTAACAGTTATTGCCCAGCAATGGCTCTTTGGAAATCTTTAAGGCTGGTGGCCAAGCTTTCAGTGTGCACTGTCATGAATTGGACCCATATATGAAAATACAAACACAGAGAACTTGGCTGTGAGCAGTCGTTGCAGGACATGAGATACACACCTGAGATATGATGAAAACATGACAACATTTTTCTTGAACATCACGAGGAAACTCACATGTTGTTCTATGCAGAAACAGCTAGATTCTCAAAAAGAGTTTCTAACCAGTATCTCTGTCCAGTTTGTGCACCGTTCTCTGCCCACTCAGCATTATCTCTAGGCAAGTTCATTAACTATGAATGCTGGGTTGAAGACCCAAATAATTATTTGTTACTGCTTAAATTTTCTTGTTTCTCAAAATACACTTGGGATATATCTCAGGTCTGGCAAGGTATTGCTAAAGCCAAAATCCTTTTCTATATAGGAGTGAACCCTTCCAAAAAGATTTCAAGGATTTCCAAAGGATCCAGAGTGTATGTCTCAATATGTAAACTGAAGAATTAATGGGCGTAATTTCCTTCCTGCTCCTTGGCTCCATTTAAGCTATAGAGTACACATGGCACTGAATTCAATAGGGGGAAAGTCTGAACTTCCATGAATATCAGACTCAACATCAAATAACATCTTATTTGTTGCTGAATGGTCTAAAACATAATTGCAATGTACTCTTCTAATTAGTTATCTTTAAAATTTTGCCTTTAGCATGTTACATTCAGGAGCTTTGTGAAGTGTAAAAAATGTAAAATAAGTGGATACTGTCTAGGGAAACAGCTACTTTTTCCAATCCTGAAAAAAAACAACAGCTTGTAAGGGTCAATCTTTTAAAGTGTTGCTTCACTGAATGCAATTATTAATAATTTCCCTTCAGGAAAAATATTAAATTAAGTATTAAAGTACAGATCTAAACAGTGTTAAGTGCCCAGAGCTACTGAGTTCATAGTTTCAGCTATATTTCAGTGTGAGATAATTGACCTTCCACAATGCAAATGTAGAGCTGTCACTGACTGATACAAAATGACTCACCCTGTCTCAGTATTTTATCTCCTTGCATTTATTTATTTATTTCTGTGTCCACCCTCAGTTGCTTTGAAGGTCTCTGGGTGTGCTTCAGATTGAGTCCTTAGTTTCCTACATTTTTAGTAAGCACACAGTTTTCAGGATGCTTTCTTCTCATACAACACCAAATAATATGGTAAAGGCTTTTTTCCTAATGACTTTACTACCTTCAAAGCCAGTTGAATTTATTGAGAAATAAAACTGTTGTTAAGGTTATTTTGATGGGTAAATGAATGAAATCCTCAAACCCTATCAATCAGGCACAAAAACCAGAAGAGAAAGATGGTAACAGGTTTTTTCTCACTGTGCTTATGGTACTGAAAAAGACCTATAATATTCATTCTAGTGTTTTTTATTAAAGTGCTTTCTGTAATTACATTTTAATAAATTGACTGACGTCACTAATTACAGATTATGGCTTTTCTGAAGCAATACCCAATTGCAGATGCCTTGTCAGAGTATCATGCTGATAACACCTAAACCAGAGAAGATACTGCTGGTTTGCTGATCAAAAACAGCAGATATGAAAAGCATTTACAGCTGAAAGGAAAAAAGGCTGGTGCAGCTGGTAGGATCTAAAGCAGTAGTGTCCATTATATTTTCCTTAAATGTTGAGTCTGTGTATGTGTATATGTATATGTATATTGTATAAATCTGTGTACATAAATGGTACATAAGCACATATAAATATCTAGTGCTCTCCAAGTACAGACATATGTGTTTATCTTCTTCCAACTAGAGAAAGAGAGCTGCTCTCTTACTATCAAAATATGCTAGCATGAATTTGCATTGTTTTGTATCCCTGGCAGCATTTCACAGTGAAGAAGTGTCGCTGAAAAATAGAGACTTTGAAAAGTGTGATTAGGAAAGAAAGAGTGCTCTGGTGGGAAAGATTATGTTCTGTGTGATCAGAGATTACAGGTTGAATCATTACTCTTTCACAAGACAGATAATTTGGACAAGTCAGTTATTCTTATCTTATACAATGGCAAACAAATACTTTATGTGAAAAAATCCTTTTATCTCAGCTTACAAGAAAATTATAAAAGTATCTAAATTTTTTCCATGTACAACGTGGTTTGTTTTTGGTTTTGATCAATTTAAAGGCTTCATTCTAAATATTGGTGTGGATTTTCTACGCAGAGAAATCTCAAGTAAATTCCAGACCAAATTAAAAATATGAAAAGCATCTTTTTAGCCACAAAAAAACCCCTTGCTCTAGTGCTTTGAAAGGTAGTCATAGGTAGGGAGAAAGGTAGGAACTAAAAACAATTCAGGATCTTTTTTTCTTCAGGTCAGAGTTTGTATTTCAAACCCATTTTTGATATCTAGGTCCCAGCCATCTTAGTGAAAACAGATTCTTATGTAATTACTTATACAATACAAAAAGTGGCATCTGAAGGGATTGATCACAATTGCTTACATCTTGTCACATTTCCTTCCACACAACAGCCCAACAGCAGAAGTCCTCAATGGAAACATGGGATGTTATTGTCCTGACCTTAAGTCAGTGGCCTCTCCTGCAGAGAGAGCAGGAGCTTCAACATGTTTCTCTGATGTCAAAGATAGGGCTGCAGGGCTGCAGAACCTCCTTCTCTGATGTAGTCATTTGATGTACAAGAGTTCCAACAAATCACCTCCTTTAAGTCAATGACTTGAAATCCCGTTTTTCTGTATGTAAGGTGGCTTCACTGATGACTAGCACAGTTGTGTGTTCTGGTCTAGATACAAGGAATCAGTCCAAAGAAACCGAAATCAAATCCAGTAGATTCATGCAGAAAGTTCCAGTTTTGACAACAGGCATTTACATATCAGGTGATATTCTGATATCAGGAGGAATAATGGTGAACATATACAACCTTTTTAACATTCTTGAATGTTAAATGTGGATAGCCTCCCCAGAAGAATCATAGAACCAGAGAATCATAGAAACTGTATTGGCAAAAGCACAGTCTAGACAAGATGGCTCAGCACCCCGCCCATCTGAATCTTAAAATGTCCAATGTTGGAGAATCTACCACTTCTGTGGGGAGATTATTCTGATTATTCTGATTGTTCTGATTGTTCTTACTGTGAAAAATTTTCATCCTGTGTCCGTTAAGAATCTCTTCAGGAGTAACTTATACCCGTTACCATGCATCTTTTCCATGTGACTCTTTGTAAAAAGAGAATCTCCATCTCGTTAGTAGCTACCCCTTAAACACAGAACTATGGTCCTAAACCCTCCCTGAAGTCTTTTCTCTAGGCTGAACAAACCCAGCTCTCTCACCATTTCCTATTCTGGCACACCTCCTGGTCCTTTGTTCTCCTCTGTGGCCCCTCTCTGGACCCTCTTCAGCCTATCCACTTATTTTGTTTTTTTCTTTATAATGGGGACCAAAACTTAACAGAGTATTTGAGGTGTGGTCTGATAAGTGCTGTGCAGGGAGGGATAATGACTTTTCCTCTCTCTGCTGGTGATGCCCTTGTCAATGCAGCCCTGTTGGCTTCTTCGTTGCAGCGTCACACAGTTCACTCATATTGAGCTTGTTGTCCACCAGGGTGTCTTCTTTTATCTACCTTCTATTCCCCAGCTGCTGACATAATTTTGAGTTTGTGTTACAAGTCTTTGGTAGCTTACTCTCTATATATTTTAAACATATTCTTATGGGTTTGAACCTTGTTCAGGTAACAATACCAACTTTTAAGTGAAGGCTAACCTTCTTTTAGATTTCCAGATATTTTTAGCTGACTATTTCTGTTCAGGCAAATATAGAACCATGCACCACCTCATATCTGCCAAAATTTGTTAATCACATATGAAAGCTGTCCTGTTCATTACTAGGTGACCCTATGAAGTGATAGTAAAACCATAATCCATTGTTTCAAGACATGATGAGGTTTGCAGCACTTCCATCAGTGCTCTGTGTAGCTCAAAGAGAGAGAAACAAATCTTTTTTCCATGAATACTAGTTGTAGTTGCAGGTTCATGGCAACTGCTTCATGCTTTGGCAAACATTTATTTCAACATTCATTCTGCTTCTTGCTTTATTCCTACCCTCATTCTCTTTTCTAAGATTTTGCAGGAGACACAACTTCTGGTGGAAAAGGAGAGCAGGTTCTGAGTGTTGGAGCACATGGATGCTCCTAACTACATTACTCCAAAGTCTCTACCCCTTGTGCAAATTATCAGTTGGAAACTGAAAAACATGGCCATTGTACCTGGGAATCTCTTCTCCTCAGCTTGTTTCAGCTTCTGGAGTCCATCTTGTTTTATGTTAAGACATTAAAGATACATTAATTGTTCTCAGAGAGCAGATCAGAATCTGTCTAAAATACTGAGCTTCTGTCTTATTTAAATTTCACTTTTGAAAAATAGAATGGCAAAAGTTGTTATAATGTGTATTTGGAGAGCTCACAGAGGAAGTTAATCCTATTTAATTTTACTTGCGTACCTCACCTCGAGTTCAGACTCTGTCCTTGCCTTGAAAGACCCTCAAAGTTTTGCCCCAAGCTATCTCTCTAACCTTATTTCCTATAGCATTTCTCTTCTTCATGCCACTAACACCTGTTCTTCATTTGTTCCTGATCACTCTTTCCGGGCTTTTTTCCATGCACATACATTCCAGCTTGCACTTCTTTGCCGACTCACGATCCTACTTTCATTAAATTCCATTAGCCAAAATAGAAGTAATTAATTTCTTTCACCAGATTTAAAGTAAGGAAAGACAAATGAAAAGTCCACCCAAATCTGGGTCTGAAGTAATAAGCCAGTGTCCTATTTCTTTGGGTCAAAACTACTTGCCCAGGAACACGACCAGGCACATAAAACTTCAGGATATTGGAGATGATCCTTTTCACAAGAATTAATTAGAACAGATTTATTTAAAGTCTGCTACATTGCATAGTCAGTATGATACCAGTAAGTAATTTCAGTATTTAAATGTTTTACGTGGCTGTCTTTTCAATATTATTTCCATGACCCCTACATAAAGGTATCAATGCAGCCTGCTGAAATTGCTATTCAATGAGTACAGTAATTCTCATCTACCTTTAGCAACGTCTCATTAACACAGAGCTAATGAGGGCTAGATTCTGCCATGAGTTGACAAAGCAGTAAAATCTTCACTAAGAAAATAGATAATTTTTATGTGGCCTTAGGTTTAGTGTCCTTTAAAAAGAGACCGGCAAAGCTCAAGTCTGATCTGTGCTTCTCCCTCAATCTGGGAAGCAGCTGGCACTGCTCCTTTTGCTGCAGTTACTGGCTCTATATAAGGTTGCCCAGTGCTCATCCACCAAGAATCTAAACATCTTGCAACACTACCTGCTGTGGCTAATATCTGTCCCACATGATCCTCTGTCTGATCCAGGTGCTGGAGAGATGTTTCAATTTGTTTGAGTTCTTCCTAAAATGTAAACTTAATAGAAAGAAAAGGAAGGAAAAAAAATAAGTCAGTCAACAAGCATTTCCTAGCCAGAACTTTTTGAGCTGCTGAATTTGAGACTTTAAGGTTGGATGTCTCTGTTTGCTCTTTGCCCCTTTCTATGCAGGAAAACACCAGCAGTGGTGACAGAAAGAGCAGGTCTCTACCTACCCCTACCCCATGGACATAGGCAGGATGTGTTCCATCCACTGCTAATGCTATCCAGGCACACTGCAGGGCTCACAACCTACTCTTTAAAGGTTTAATTTCTTTATTAATTATTTACTTATAAAAGTATCATGACATTTAAAACATTCTTCACTGAAAATCCATCCTAAACTTTATTTGTTCTGAGATGTGAAAGTAGAAACATAATGCATAACCTTTAAAACATTAAAAAATTTTTGTTTGGTTTCACTCAAGACCCTCTTCCTTGAATCTTAATACTGCAAAGTAGGTTGGCAGAGAAACAGAGAAAGCACTGCACCAGAAAGTTTGTTTCCTAATCCTTTGACAGGTTTTATATATTTTTTTTCTCCAGCGTTCTAGAAAATAGACCAAAAAAAAAAAATCTCAAACAATGAAAATGCTAAACTTAGCACTGTCAGACAGTAAAAGATCAGAGCTATGTGTTGTAGTCTGGACCTGGAACTGCTGTCAAAGATTTTCTAACTAACTCCATTTAACAGCATGAAAAGATTCAAGGGGAAACAGAGTTTTTTTCTCTTTGCTTTTAAAAGTTGATTAGTGGGCATTAAATCTTTCATTATGAAGTTTCCTTTCAGGACAAAATGTTTATTTTAATCTTGAAAAAAACACTTTTAATCTTTAAAAAATCCCTTTACTTTTCTAGATTTGGATTGCATATGTTGTCTTTTAATCATACACACAAAAGTCCACTAGGAATTGTGGCGTTTGCAAGTATTTACAGGAATGCTCACAGCTATTCCTGCCTCATCAATTATTTTCTTCACAGATTAAATTTTATTTATCTGTATCAAGATTTCTTCATATTTTCATGCTATTATCCATTTTCTCATTTGTCCCTATTTCCCTGGTTCATTAAATGATCATGAAGAAAGCAACAGCTGTGCTGAAAGCAGCAGGGCTGAGGGAAAGAAGTAGATTCTTGTCCAGGTGTCGTACTAAAAATGTGAAATAAGGAAAAAAGAGGCTGTCAAAAAAAGAATAAACAAGAATTTTGCATTTCAAAAATTACCTGTTTTGTAAAGACCCAGCATTATTGTCTGCACATATATACAAGAATTTTAACACAAATGATGTCACCTTCTGGATTAGTTTCAAGGGCATTTAGAAATGCCATACTTCTTTTAATTTCTTCATAGTGCTAGAATTTTTTTATGATTATTCAGTCTGAGTCTAGCTTAAGTCAACTGACAAGGAACAATTTCTTCTCAACAAACTGAAGACTTTTCAGCCTTTCAAATACCCAATTCAAACAAAAGCTTGCTAGCAGAGAAGTGCATGCTTCAAAGGAGGCTTGAATGGTGTCTGTAGTCCTGTCAAAATTAACAGAAATGTATAGCTGAAGTGTAAAGGATACTGGATAATGCTTGTTAATCAATGCTTAATCATTACATGCATTGTTTTAGTATTTATATATAGGGAAAATTTACTTTTCTTCGCTGTAGTTGGATGCCCTCAGTTCCAATTTCTGCTTGTTGCTTCTTGCTCCATCATTGGGCACCATTCAGAAGAGTCTGTGTCCACGTTCTTAACTTCTACCTCTACCAGGAATTTATACACATGCATAAGATGCCTGTGATCTGTTACCTCTCCAGGCTGAACAATGCCATCTCTCTACGTAGCTCACATGCTCCAATACCTTTGTCATCTTTGTGGCTCTTTTCTGGATTTGTTCCATTATGTCCAAGTTCTGCTTATACCAGGAATCTCAGGACTGGACTCAGCATTCCCTATATGACCTCTCTAGTGCTGAGGAGAGGCAAAGGTTCACAGTCTCAACCTCCTCCAAAGGCAATGTGATGCTGTTCCTGATGCAACCCTGGAGAGGCTATTTGCCCTCCTTGCCACAAGGGCATGTTGCGGGCTCATTGTCCATTTGGACCACCAGAGCCTTCTCTGCAAAGCTGCTTCCCAACCAGTCAGCAGTTGTGTTTCTTCAGATTACTGCCATTCCTCTGAATGTCAGCAAAAGCATGTGGTTCATCAACCATTCCCCTCAGTTTTGTATCATTTACAAACTTGCTGAAGGTGCACCCTGTCCTGTGGTCCAGGTCAACAGAGAAGGTAATGAAACATATTGGCCCCAATATCAGCCACTCAATTACACCATTAGTGCCTGGGCTTTCTCTGGACTTCATGCTCCTGATCACAACCCTTTGAGCCCAACAGTTTAGCCAGTTTTCAAAACTTACCTATATTTCATCAGTTTGCTAGGAGGATTTTGTGGGATACACTGCTGTATCCTGTCTTGACCCTTCTGAGGTCAAGACAAATCAGCCCCCCTCTCCCTGTATGCACCAACCCAGTCATCTCATTGCAGAAGTATTTTGGGTCCATACTGGCAGTTCCCACTCATCCTCTTGTCCCTCATATGTGTGGACATGGTTTCCTGGATTTTTTACTCCATTAATTTTGCAGGGATCAAAATGAGGCTAACTGACCTGTAGCTCTGTCAATTGTATTTCTGCCCTTCCTAAAGACGGGAGCGATATTTTCTGTCTTCCAGTCCTCAGAACTGGAAAAGAGACTTCAGTTCCAGAAGTCTCCCAACATTTTCTGTGAAATTTCAAAAATTAGTGCAACTGATCCTGCAATGACACCGAGCATCCCTCGCCCCTCTCACCCTTCCTGGGTGCATCACATCAGCTTCTGTGGATTTTACTTTGTTTAAATAATTCCTGAGCAGATTCCCTTCCACTGAGGGTAAGTCTTTGCTGCAGACTTCCCTTCCCCTCTGTTCTTAGGGACTTGGAACTCCTGAAGTCTTACCCTTGCTTCAGTAGACACTGAAGAAAAGAAGGCCTTGAGGTGTTGGACTTTTCCATGTCCTTTGTAGCCTGAACCATGCAGCAACTTCTGTGTTTTCTCATCTTTTTTTTTTTTTTTTTTTGCTTCTACTGTGCTAGTAGATGCCACGTGATTTCACTTTTACACTTCTTTCTTTACCTAAAAATCTCAAAAAAAAACAAGAAAAAAAAAAAGGGGGAAAAAAGAAAAAAGACGTGGTTTGTATTAAATAAAATACAAAATGCTGCAGTGAACCTTTTATTAGCTCTTTTATGTATGATATAATATTAATGCACTGGCTTTACTGTGGATAATCCCTAATATTTGTTAAAATGTAGTTCTTTGCCCCGTTATAATTTAGCATTGCATGCAAAGACTTCATATAGATGTAGAGAGAATTCTGGAATTCCTGAAATTATTTTGAAGTTACTATCCTACACAACCCAATTCTTTTTTACATTAGTGCGAATAAAAGCATTGTATTGTCGTACTGTAAGCACATAATTTGATTTACTAGCATCCAGTATCCCAGATACAGTCTCACATACCTTCTTAAAACAAGATAAGAGCTTTACTGACTTTAGTATAACATGTTGTGTGCTTGGATATATAATTTAAGCAAGCAAATCACACATTTTGGTATCTCCACTCAGAACTGTAAGGTTCTTGTTAGAAACATTATGAATTTTATCTCAGACACAGCATTCACAGTCAGTACCACTTTCCACTCTCATCAATCTACTTTTCACATCCCCAACACTCTCTACACCATTTATCCATTCCCATCTTTTACCCATATTTCCCACTCAGTATGGTGTCTCTCTCTTTTTTCATCTCCACCTTTTTCCTTTTTCTGTGTTAACCCTTCCTTTTCAGAGCTAACAGCTCAACTCAAATGGAAATATTTTCTTTCCCTATAGAAAAGTAGCTAGAGAGATGAACAACACAGGATTTCAACAGAAATGTTTACATTTCCATAAAGTTAAAGCACTTTATTACCCAATGTTCTGTGTGCACAGTCTTCAGTAGTCTGATTTCCAAAAGATCCAGCGATATTTTAAGTCCTTATACTTCCCTTGAAGTCAATGGAAGGAGGCTGTTGGAGGGCTCTTTTATGTTATCATTTCCTAGAGTTTGCTCTGCTTATATGGAGAGAATTTTTCAGTGAAGTGTAATGGTGTCAATTCAAATGCAATTTCAGCTGGAAATTTGTCCTTATTGAGAGTAGTTTCACTAGCAAATGGGGGGTTCTGTCTTTTCAGGCCTTTCAGTGATTAAGTTGTTTATGACACAACCACACCACATTTTTTCTTTCTTTTTTTTTTTTTTTAATGGGGAAAACTTTCTCTGTAGTTGACTAAACTACTGAAATATTTGAGTCACATATTGCTAAAGTCTAATGAAATAGGATATTATTTTCTCCCCTGCCTTCTTATACTCCTTTTTGTGCCTCATAAAACTATGTTGTTAGGGTTTTGTATTATACACAGTTTGCAATTCATTTTGCACAGAAGTTATTTTCTGCACAAAAAGCAAGAAATGAAAGATGAAGCTCTGTGTTCATATTATTTGTTCTCAGAAGATGACAGACTGTTCAGAAAGGTTTCAGGAAATGGATGGTAGAATAGAAACTACTATTCTGTCATCTTTCCAAGAATGACTGAGATTGCAGTTACAATGCTAAGAAGTTAGGACTGGCTTGTGATCTGGTGTAAATCATCATGAATCCTCCTTAGTCAAAGCTATGCTTAACTGAGGGTCCTCCTTCTGACTGGGTGGCAGCATAATAATTAATTTCTACATCGGATTGCAGTATTTAAAAAAGGAAAAAAAAAAGAAATATCAGCTGCATGAAGAGTCTCAGTGGCATTTGAGCTAACCAGTACCTTTCAAAGGTCACTATCAAGGTGATCTGCCAAACCAGACTATATCAACCCATTTATAAATTAACTTGAATACACAGAGTGTGCCAGGACCAAATAAATTAATATAAGTCGATACATTTTCACCTTGACATAAATGCTACAGGAAGGAAATAAAACAAAGTTAATCCTAAAATTAATTCAGGCCAGCCTACCAATTAATCAAGTGTAACATCAAATAGGCTTTTGGCCTCACACAGAGTATCCTGTTTCTTATCTCATTCTAAAAATAAATGTCCAATCACATACCTTTGATATCCAACAAGTTGATTAAAGGCAGATCTTTTAATTTAGATATAGATGGGAAGGCAAGACTCTAGAAGAAAGCCCAAGGTACCTGAAGGTCCTTTTTTGTACTCATTTTGCATCTTTTTACTGTCCAGTTGTAGTAACCTTAAGTCCTTTCCTTTCCCTTTTCCCTAACTGCCTCATTCCCTCCTCTATGTCAATGTAGAGATTTAGAGCTGGGCTCAGATTTCACTGTAAAAGCAAAAAAGTTATCTTGCTTCTGAATTCCCCTCATTCCAAACTAGGAACCCATTCTTGTGCCCAATATCCCTTCTAACCCCCTGCATATTCATCTCCCTTAAATCAAAATCTCAACCCAGTTTCTTGTACCTTTTCCCAACCTTTCTGGTACACTTTGTTACATTCCCTTTGCTCCCTTTCCCTCTCTTCCCTTGCAATTACCTTAAACTTCAGAAATTAGCTTGAACGTGTTATTGTCCAGGGTGATAGCTGAGTTTTTTCTATGAAGGATGACAGCATCAAGAGGAGGGAGTAAGATGGGAGACACAGGGTTCAAAAGGTGCCATTGAACCATAGCTGTTCTTACTGTAAAATCAGTGAGCAGATGCCAACTGGAAATATGAGGAACAAGTACATTAGACATAAGAAATTTTCAAGTGTGAGAATACTGTATGGATCCATAAAAGTCTTCATTTGCCAGCATTGAAACACATTCTTCTGAGGTAATATCTTGCTAATTTTTCAGTAGTCAAGACTGTGTTGCTTAGTATGCATAACTCATTCCTTACCACAGCACCTCAGTTTTGAATGTCTAGTAGAAGCATATATTTTTACAGGAAAGAAAAGGTATGAATGTTTTACAAGTGAAGGTAAATTTTGAACCTGGCCATGCTCTTCACTGTGATGTGTAAGTCTTCCAGTATTTCATCATTAAGATAAAGGTGAAGAGTATCACCACATCTTACTTGCTTTTACTAAAGAAAAATATTGTTTTAAGAAAATTATTTCAATATCAATAAAAGAAAAAACAGTTAAATAATTCATAAAATGTATTCAAAGTTCATTCTTGTATTTTTGCTTTAATGCTAGGCCTAGAAGTTCTGTCATCCTTATTCAGTCTTTGATCTGAAGCTGAATTTTATGAGAGAAATAAGAAGAGAGGCTGTTTAAGCCATAACCCTAAAATGAGTGAATCAGTTTTACCCAATGCCTTAAGGCTTTATTTTTATTGCTAAAACATCCAACCCTTCAATTTAATTTTTTTTTTTCAATTTACCAAGCAATTTACAGAATGCCACAGAATCCAGAAGACTTTCCAGCTGGCCACCTAAAGAGAAACATAGAGAGGTAACACTATTTCTATAAGTACTATCACACCATGCAATAATTTGAAATATTGTTCATATATCAAGAATTTAAAGAGAGCTTTGGCCACTGACCAAAAGTGGAAAGGAAAAATGTAGGCCTTAAATGTAGGCATTCAAAAAGCAATAAACTAAACCCAGAAATAGTTATTTTCTCTACCTAGTAATTATACAAACACATCTTTTATTTATAAAAGTGTTCTCTCCTTGACTCCTTGGAGTGCTTCATAAATGCTCAGAACAAAAATGTCGGAAAGAGGCCAGATGGAAAAACAAAACCTCCATCAGAGGTAGAACAAACAAGAGTAGTGTACTTTAAAGTAACATTGCTCTTCAGTTCAAAAACTGAATTTGCACTCAGGAGTACAGTACTGCTTTATGGGCCTGCTTGGATTCTCACAGTTTCTTTTGTGACAATCTGTCTCATATTTGATCACAGAGGGAAAATGGTCAGGCCAGGTTATTTTACGAAGTTTATATCAACTTGTTATAAAGGTCAACTGAGAATAAGTAAATTAGAGGTTGGGGATAAACTATCCAGGAATTCCAGACAGGAAATCTTCACTGTTTTGGGAATCCTTGTTTGGATCCATGGGGAACTGTTTGTTTTTTAATAAGCTGGGAATAAAGGTGAGAAAAGCTGGGAGGGTTGTAGGCAGCTTTCTTTCTCATAGTAGAAAACTTACATCCTGTGCTATATACATCATCAAGATCATGAAGTTAATCTGTACATTTTCATCCATGGCTGATGGCTTACCTGGTGCTTCATCCACTGCACAAGCCCCTTTCAAGTAAGCTTCTCACCTCAGTGTTTTCCTTCAGGATCCTATTTGGTGTGCTCTGCTCAGGACCATGTAGCTTTGCTATTGACTTACTGGGACAGAAAGGGTTGAGCCCAGCAAATATCTCAAGTTGAGTCAAGGACCTAGGCCTCCTGAATACCCACAGCAAATGCCATACAGTTTCAGCTGGCTGTAATTAAATGCAAATGATAATGTTGGAGAGGATATATGTACAGCCAAGTCAGGTCAGTAATGCTTCCAGCCTCTCAGCAACTACAGCCATGAGTTGTGTCCCTCACAGCATCATCCTGGAATATAGAGAAAATGTACCCTTCCTCTGTGTAAAAAGCCACGGTGGAAGGAATATCTAAAAGAATGTAGGAGACATGAGCTCTTACCTGCCGGATACAGGTTCCTTGGACTCCACAAACTGTGGTTTCTTGCTTGGTAGAACTCTTCCTTTTTCTTATAAATATTAAAGAATGAAGGGCAGGCTTATGGCTCATTTGTAGAGAATTTCCCCAAGGAGTGGCAGCCCAAGTTCAAACCTCTGTGTCAATTGTTGGATAACTACTTAGACAAAACAACTGCTCCAGGAAAATAAATCTAAACACTTCCCTAAAGAACAGAAAATCAGAGGGGAGAGAATATACAGGAAAGGGCAGAAAATTGGAGTTTAAGACTGCAGCAAAGCAGTTCTGCTGGGATTTAAGGTGACTGTGGCGAAGCCAAGCCAAGAGGCATCACTGAGCAGGCAGCCTGTCCACCTGTGCCTCTGCCCAGCCAGCTGACATTGACATGCTGGTGGCCTGGGAGCTCTGGGAGCAGGGGGACCCAGCGCCTGCATCCCCAGCAACAGGAACAGCTACGCACTCCAGAGCAACCGGGCGTCGAGAGCAACGCTTACAGCTGGACAAGAGAGTGGGCAAGCTGGGCACGTTCCTGAATCCAGTCCTTCAGGGCAGTAAAGGCCAGTGGGACCGAGGTTTTAATGACACTAACCTACAAAGATACGAGAAGCTCCTCCTGTTGTCCTTTAATTTAAGGTAATTGATTTTCTTAGAGAATTCAGGCTTTAACAACTGTTCCAGCTAGAGCCAGGATTGTCAAAATTTTGCTAACCTGGTTTGTTTTTATTTTTTAGCACTGTTATACAATTATTAATTAAATAATGTGAAAATTTCTCAAATGTTATTTTTAGGAAGGAGCAACAAAACAAAAATAATAAAATTATTTTCAGGATCAATGATTACAGGTAAATTGCATTTAGTTATAGTAATTCTTAAAGCTTTGGATTCTTACACTCAAAGACTAAAAACAGCATTGGCTGTCAAAATTTCTTACAGAAAATATAGGAGTTTTTTTTTCAATCACTTTATATTTATCTAGATCATCAAAATGTTGGTTGTTATTTGGAGTCATCTTAAAACTTCCTAAATTCTATGTTCCCACCTCCTTTCTCTGAAATCAACATTATCAAATTTAACTGTTATAACTATATGACCTGTAAGTCTTTAAGCAACAAGGAATGATTAAATATATCTTTCAGTTGGTAATGTTGGTTTAAAGCATTACTAAAATGTAATGTCCATAACACTTTCTTTAAAATATTGGAACTGGATTAATGAAAGGAGGTGGGGTTTTTATCCACCCAAAAGATGGCAGAACAACATTTTGTGTAGGCAAAGATTACCCCCTCCCTGTATGACGTGGGCAGTTAAATCAAACCTAATGAATTGCAAGCTAACATTTGAAAATCCAGTTAAGAAGTTTTTTTTTTCCCATCAGAAGATTGCTCATAGTTAATTAAATCATTAGTTCATCTACCATTTATAATATAAATGTAGGTTATTGTTTTTCAAATCTCTGTCAAGAGAGGCAATTGTCTTTTGTTATTCCATCTGTTTAGAGGATGTTGATCTGTATAGTTGACCTTAGTCTTCATGTAAGTCCACATCTTCAGATTAGCTCTAAGACATTTGCCTTCATGCACACAGCATGAAGCTTTACCCTTTTTCTTCTTACTTTTTCTACAATTTTTCTTTCTTTACCTTTTATAAAAAATGCTTTGAAACAAAGCAATCTACTACAGCCACAAACAGTTGAGTAGCGTAGACATATGCCATAGTTAACATATACATAATATAGATATATACACTGCAATAAAACTTTTTTTTTAAAAATGCCTAAGCTAAGACTAGAACCATACCATACTGGACATGTTGTGGATTGCTAACTTCATAGTATTGGGAGAAACATTAAAAATGGAGGCAGAATTGGTTGGACTAATTTTGATATTAGCTAGGCCACCCAGGGCTGGGTAAATCTGAAATACTGAGGTGTTAGGCTTCAGCTGGCTGGTGAAAGTCCACTAAGAGATTCCACAGCTACTCTTGACAAAAGTGAGCATTGACTCTACCTCTGAAGTCTTGATGCATATGAGATCACAGAGAGATCATGGAAATGGAAAGAGTTGAAGAAATTTAGTAGGTTCTACCATAACAGCTGAAATGAAACAAGAAAGATTACATAAAAGAAGAAACTACAGAAAGATAAAATCTGTATGCCTGAGTAACTATTTCTACTTTGACACAAGTTTTCCAAGTTACTGTGAGGTCTTCATAGGTCTAGATAATGCAAAGTTGAAAGACTCTGAAATTGGCTAGCATGAAACTGGACCTGGTTACAGAAAGAACATCTCCAACATTTTCATCATGTTTCCATAGCTTTTACCTTTAAAAATGTATAACTGTTTTTAAAATTAATTTTAGCCATTAGATAATGAAAAAAACCCATCATATTTCTGTATTTATTAATATTCTGCACTGAATTTTGAAACATGCAGAATCCCAGGGCCAACTACAAAATGACTGAAATTCTAAATCTGTATGCTTTACTTAGAAATAATTGTCTCTATAAACTTGAACATTTTATCACAAAAAGACCAGCTTTCTTAACTACTTATGGTATTTCTGAATTCCAGTCAGGGACTATGGCATTTTGCATATAAATTTTACATTTATTTCAAAATCAGATATTTGGTATTTATTGTACACAGAAAATAGCATTTGTTTGAGGAAAAACATAAAAATGACATTTAGAGCTCACAATACACTTTAAAAATTCAGTGCAACAGTGCTGAAATAATCCAGTGACATAGTATCTAAACAGAATGCGAAAAAAATCCAAAGTCAATGTCATAGAAAGACCATAACTTAAAACCAATTAAACTAACCACTGGTTATTCTTTTAATCTCTTTAGCAGCTGTAAAATCAGATTTCTTTTTCTTTTCATAACTTTCCTGTTCATAACAAAACAAGGAACACAAGAGGCTCCAAAACAGATTAATGAGTCAGTATCGCTTTGTCATTCTCAAGATCAAATCAAGTTTCAGACTTTAATATCCCTAGCAATCTCGAAGTAAATTTTCACTTTTCTCAAAACAGAAATTATGATAGAAGTTTCTATCAAAGCCACATCCATACAAGCAGGCACAGATTGTCATTAGAACTTCACATGATTCATAGTACATGTATTGGTACATGATTTATGCCTGTAATTTATTTGAAGTTTGGCTTTTCAGTTAATACATCAGAAATCTATAAAAAGACTTGTAAATAAGCTTAGTAATGTACAATTTCATGGCATACTTAAGCATTTAGCTTCAGGTTTTAGCTTGAGGGTAATCTCAATTAAGATTATAGATGCGGGTGTAAATATTTTATGTAAATCATTAAAATTTTCAATTGCTGAAGAATGGCATTTATGAGGGTGCATGTTGTTTTCATAACCCTCTGGGACTATCCGTTTCTCTCCCTTGGTTATAAAGGGAGCATAGATAACTGAAGTTTATGAAGTAACTAACCTTAGGATGATTAAAATGGTGTGAAATAGATCCAGTCCTTAGGGTCTGATAGCCTCTTGCACTAAGGATCAGTAGGCTTACATTGCATTCACTCCCAAGAAGGACAATAAGAGCTGTCTCACATCATCTTCTTTTCTATTTATCAACCAATCAGGACTTTGGCCTTTGTGAATTACTGAGTGTTGAATTTAGGATAACACAATGAAAAAATGAAAGCTTCATTCAAACTGTCAAGACAGTAGAAGAAACAAAAATGGACAAACAGTCAATTTAAATCTAGATTCTTTTAATTTTATTTCAGTGCTCTGAAAAAAAAAAAAAAAAAAGGTCAAGAATGCAGGAATCAGAGACCAGTGGGGCAAAAGTTATTTATTTTTTCATTTGGTTTTTAATGTACATACTATCTTGATTTTCCTCTAACATGGAAACAGCTACATTTATATTTGAGGTGAAAACATCAGTGCAGGCCTTTCTATTTCAAAATGTTTAAATCCATCAAGAAGAGTTTTTTGTATGGTATGAGTATTTTAAAGATTTTTCTGAGAGTCATGTAAAATGCAGGGTTATTACTGATATTTACTATCTTTGCTTTGTATTGCAATGTAAAAGTTCCTCTAAGAACAGAAAAAAATAATCTCTATCATAATCCTTTCTATAGCATCACCCCTCAAGGAGTTTGATATCCTAATTTTGAACATATCTTGTTCAGCTCATAAATCATATTTCTTATGCTCAATAAAACACAGCACATGAACCCATATGTTAATGTTAGTAAAGGTTTCCAGATTGTCAGCAGCAAAACTACTTCAGTGCTACACAAGCAAATAGCTAATCTTGCCTGCCATTCAAGGCCAGCTATCCTGATACCTCTTCATGGTTCAGAAACACACCATCGTTGTTTACCATCATGGTTCCAAGCTGTGTTCAACTACATTCTTGGGTAGCATTCAGCCAAGTACACCTAAAGTGGTAGTGTTTTTTAAGATATGCCAGTACATTTAGAAATGCTAGAAAAAACTTGCATCCTAACTAGGTATCTGCATGGGATTGAAATCCATGTCCTGATAACCATGCTATGGATATATAAAAGTCTGTGATCCATTTTGAGCATGGATAATTGAATCACTCTTTCCTTTTAAAGCATTGGAACACAAAAAGAATTATGCTTTTGACTAATGCTCTGAATTTGGTCATCCAAGAAATAAGGCTTGGACTCCCAGGTTTGAGAACTTTCTCATCCTTTATAACTGGCCTGGCACAGCAGAATAGAGTGTTTCTAAAGCTAAAAAAGAGTGAATTACAGGAATGTCCATCTTTTGAGATATTATCATATATCTGCTTTTGTCAAGTACAGTGAAATTCAAACAAAATGTTCTTCCTGGACAATGTGTATTTTCCCCTCTCAAAGACTGGTGTTATCTGATAGTTATTTTGATAAACATGTAAAATTAATAATTTTGGCACATTGTGGGCTTTTTAGATACTGAAGGGGTAATATAATCATAGCTGTAATATTACATTTCTCTTAAGTAAATGGTTCATGTCTTCCACTTTAGTCTGTGCAGAAAATTTATGTCAGTTTAAGTGAACAGCTCCTTTGTAGCTGAAAGTAAAATAAAGCTGAAATAAATGGCTAGTAAATTATAATTGTCACTTATAGAAAGTAAGACAGATTTCTAAATGGAAAATATTTAGTTACAAAATATTCAGAAGGCCCAGCACCATAAGGTTAACTGCTTTGCCAGGGGCTACAACAGTCAAGCCAACTCTCATTTAGCTGGATCATTGGTAACGCAATTGAGATGCATAACACGACATGTAGATATAAGCATTTTCTAATTATTATTTCTGGTTAAAGAGTTTTGGTTTTTTTTGAGGATATGCTGAGTTTTGCAGAACCTTAGCAGAAGAATACAGGCAAAACTATTTCTCTGATTATATAAATATGGACTCAAAATGGATCTGAATATCACTTGCAGTGAAATCGGTCTGATGTCTGGAGTATTGACACTTGGAGTTCTAACTTTAAAAGTTCTGAAAACCCTGATGTGAAAGCTACACAACAGCAGCAGTCCTAGGTATTCATAAATATACTTCTCTGTGGGCAAATAAAGGTGTTAAATAGTTCTGTAAAAATGAGTAGCCAGATATGTCATCCATCACTAATCTGCTATTAGTTTGTTTTGGTTTTTTTTTTTTTTTTTCTTCTTCTACAGGTCATCACATTTATTCCCTGTTCTGTCTTACTGCTGCAGTCATTAATCAAGTGTAAATTCCTGGAAAACATGGTCCTATCAGACTCTATAGCAAAACTCTGTTGTTTGTGGATCAGAATTTTGTGCTATACATGCAAAGTCATGCTGTAGCATGTGAAAGGAATACAGTGTTGGACTCTAAAACAAAACCATCTGCTGGATGTTTACATATTCTCCCACACGCTAGAATCTAACAATACTGTGTGAATCAAAAAAAATTATAAACTCAAGTTGACAAACATTTAGTTTACTAGTACCACAAAAAAATACATTGCAACCTGTAACTTAGTAAAAAGTAAAATTAGTAAAAGCACTAAGCTACAAATGCACACTCATGCCAAACACTTGGTCTAGTGATCTAAATAGCAGAAGATATATAAAATTTTGCTCTCATTTTAAATATATTAGTGCTTTTTATGGGCATAATTTTTTAATATGAACCAATGTGTCTCTTTCAGGTTGAAATTACATCTGAAGACAGACATTTTCCCTTAATGAATTAGCAACTCTACAAAGATAATTAAATTTGAAATTATATATGCAGTGCTGCTGTTTTCAATTTCTATAATCATTATATACATATAATTACAGAAAATCTATGTGGTTAACTAACCATGAACTGGGGTGTGGTTCTCCAAACTGAACAGTCAGTACTTCATGAGTAGCTGACCTGTAGAGACACATTATCTTGACAGCCCCAAAGTCTAGCTGGCCTAAAAACCTCACTATGGGGAGTCACTGGCTTTCCAGCCTCAGACCTGCCACGGGCTTCACCTGCTTCATCTTCAAACTGCCTCTGACTGCTCACCAGAGCCAGTAGGTGTGTGCCAGCATGGAGCATCCCACCAGGCTCTGACTATGCCTGCCACCACAATCATAACATAATTATTGGCACTGAAAATCTGCTCTTTCAGAAGGTCTCAAGATGACCTCACTGAAATCAGTGAGAATACTGTAGGCAGTATCTCCTAGCTGTGGCATTTTCTGAGGTGTTCTAAAATACAGATGCGGATTTTCCTGTGTCATTTCTACTTTTTCCTCTGTTGGGATGTAGGTGTTTTCAGGCAATCAAGAAATTATTTTAGGTATTTAAAAGCGCATGGTAGCTCACCAAAATTTAAAACTGTCAATATGTGAAAGCAGAGCTGAAAATGTGATTAACATTTGATTTATAATCTGAGTCTGGCATGTTTTAAAGGAAAGAAAAAATGAAGTTATTATTCCCATGTTTCTTAAATCTAATACTTTTGCAGAATATACAGAAAGAGTTGTGAATAAAACCAATTAAAAAGATAAAGTTTGTTTTTCCCTTATTTCCATGTTTGTTTAAGAAATACTAGTTTTTATAAAAAACAAAATTTCCAGTGATAACGTGTTTGTTTTCCAAAGCATGTATACATTTCCCTAATGAGTACCAAAGACAGAAATATTCAGGAATACAACAGAATTTAAATCAGGCTATTAATGATGAATCAAAATTTAAAGAAACTATGGCACGGCTGAATGTTATCTCCAATCAACTGTATCTCAGATAAAGTGATTAAATCTCTGACATACTTTTAAATCTCCTTGAAAATTTAGAGTTGGATAAACATCAAGCTACATAATAAAAACCTTACTCCTTATTTTCAGACAATTAATACATATTGAGTTTAGTTAAAAATAACATTCTTCTCTTGAATTTCTGACTTTTCACACTAATGAAATTTATTATCACAAGAAGTGCTTGGCAAAAAATTAATTCCTTTTAGTTTATTACCAAAACTGTAAAATGAAAAAAAAAATTTGCTGAATTTTTGTATGAAAATATAAACTAGTAGAAATGAATATAAAATAAACTAATATAAATATAAAAATCTTCTGTAAGCCTCATCTTTCTATACTATTGTAAATGTATAAAGAACAAAACAAAAACAAAACAAAACCATAAAACCCAATAGTATAGTACTAACCTAAAGAAACTGATGCAGACCTACCTATCCAATCCAGGTGCTGTCCACTAACAATCTTATTTTTCAAGGAGTTATGGTTTAAGCCCTTTGGACAGGAGACAGTCCTATTAGAGAGGTTCTCAAGATCGTCTTCTGTCCTAAATATTTAAATCATGTATGTGCAAAAGACTACATAATGTAAACAGATTAATCCAGCTGAACCAAAACCCATGCTATATAAATTTGTTTATTCAAGCTTTATGTACAGTTGCTACATTCCGGTATAGGTGAACAGCTGGAAAAGCAGCAGGTTGCCACAGATATGAGACTAAAGAACAATTTCATATTTTTTTTAATTACATAGGGAGTTCAGTTCAGGTGCAATGCTAGATGCGACATCTGAACTTTAGGACCAATAAGACAGAGTGGGTTTTAGGATTGAGGACTGGCCCCTTTGGGCATGTGCTGTGAAATGTTACCGTCCATTTCATCAGCAACTTCTCACTATTTTCAGTAACCTCGTCTGGGCTATTCATGTGGACGGCTATCACCCCGACTTGATTAATTTGCACCTTGAAGGTAATTAGCTCCTTGTGTTCTTTTACTAGAGGCAATCTGTGTTCTATTCCAGGTGGCTACACAGTTGTCTTTCCTTCTGTCCATACACCCTCTTAGGTTACTCAGGAAAGTAAATTGTGCTGTAGAATTATTGCTTCTCTGCTCTGTAGAGAATTAGGCTAATGAAAGTAAACTTTTGGGGGGAACAAGAGGTATCTGAAGTACAAATAAGAACAGCTGTAAGTCTTGGTTTATGGCTGTATTTTTTAGATTTTGTTTGTTTGGTTGTTTTTTTGCTTGCTTTTTTGTGGGGGATTTACTTCTCATTTAAATTGGCCAAGAAACATACAAAATTACAGGTTGATAAATATTAGAAATTTAGATTAGTTTCAAGACCCAAGGATTTAGAAAATTAGGACATTGCTTCTGCTCAGTTTTTGACCTTGATAAAAAAATGCAAATTCACTCACATAGCTGTGTCTTTATTCCACTATACTCTACAGAGTTTTTCACTTTATATCCTTCAAGTTTGGAATGTTCTAATGTAGGGTTGAGGCTATTTAAAATAATTGTGATGTGTCGAAGAAGTAGAAAATTCTTGTTAAAGTAAAAATTGCTGTAGGAGAGTCAGTTCATTTTGCTCTCAAGAGTAAGCAATGTGAGTAGGTCACCTATAGATGCATAAAGGAAGCTTTACAGTTATTATAGCAGTCATTGGGTTACAGTATGTCAAAAATCACATTAAGAAGCAAATGAGGGAGTGTCTTCTAAAATGCTGTGATTTAATAAGATATCTCAAAGTGAGGTCGTTCACACTGGGAATGATAATACCAGTAAATTAAAGGGAAGGTCACTTTTATGTAATGTTATTCATACAAATTCCACAAATACGACTGTTGCAGTAAGGCATTTTAGGGATCTTAGCATTCTATGACCTTTTCTTGTGTTAGTATTATAACTAAAAATCCATTAATATATGAGAGCAGAAAAAGGTCATCTTCTATCCTTTTATTTTATTTTTTAAGGCTTTGGGTGGGTTACCACATGTTGTATACCATAGACTGACTATAAAACGTATCTTACATGTAAAATGTATTACAGGATATTTTCTTCATAAGATTGCCTTTTGTAGTATAATCAGGTTAAAGAATGGAATTTCTGCATTTCCTTTTTCCTTGAAAATATTTCTAAGGAAAAATATTCAATTCCCTGCCTGATTGTTATCCCATATTATGTCAAGTGGGCATAATGCATCCATTTCTATAACCTGTTTTGAAAAGACCTTAAATCCTTGCCAGTAGTATTTCTATGGGATTTTGTTATGGAGCCGGTTATAAAGCCAGCATGAAAAGTATAACTGTTTTCTAAGGAATGATTGGGGAGCTTTTTTTCCCTTCAAGATTATTTTGTTGATGTGACTACATAAGCACAGATGTTCTTCAAAATGCTGTAATAACACGGGAAGGACAAAAGTAATTTTAAACTATACTTTTCATGCAAATTTTCTAAGATTTTTTTTATATATCTCTGTGGATTTTTTACAGAGAGCAGAAAGTCCTGAACACCATCAAATGTTTTGACAGTAGACTTTTAAATGGGAAGTCTTCTAGGAAAATTACTCAAAACACACATCTAAATATTGGTAAAGATCAAGTCTAACTTACTGCATGTTTTTCACTGTTTTTCAAGAATGCAAAAATATCTTTTTTTTTCTTCTGGAAAAATAGTGTATCTCCACAGTGTAGATTTTTTTTTTTCTCCTGAACTCCTAATGACAGTCATTGTCGTGGTACCCTGCAGAGTGTTAGGCAGTATATAAAAAACATGACCAGTTATTAGTGCTACCATTGAAACAGGAGTGCTTCTGGAGTCAAGATGTTTCCAACATTTTATGCAATCTGGAAATCTGGCCCTCGATTTTAGTCCTTAGGGAGCTCATACTCTCAAACTAAAAAGACCACAACAGATGAGAGGGATAAATATCCCTACATCATAGAGGAAATTAAGGATTATAATAAGGCATCACAATTTACCACATGGCTTATTTAACAGTCCTGCAAGCTCATGCAAAAAAGCCATGATGGATTTTAAGATGTTTTTCCAAAGGTACATTTTTCTTATCAGAGCAAGACATGCTGTTTAAATTGGCTTAAATAATTTTTTCTTTAGATTAATGCAGTTATTTTATTTTCAATCTTTCCTCTATTTTTCCTTGTAGTCTCAATCAATTCCTTTTCATTGTCCTCCTATCTCTTCCTGTGCCCATCGTTGTCTCTTTCCTCATAATACCTGAGATGAACTAAGAGGGTGAGGCAGGGTAGGGAGCATGCCAAGGCTCTGCATTCACAGCCAGGGGAGCTGAGCGCTTCTTGAATAGGGTACAAAGAGCTGGCTGTGTCTCATGTCTGATATGAGCTATTGTAACACTTCATTTTCCTCTTCTTTACATAAGAAAAGGTGCGTCAATAGTTTATTACATTATTTAATCATTAGGCATCATTCCAGATGACCATGTCTTTTTTTTTCCCCCTCAAAAGAAATCAGCACAACCTTCTGCTGTAAATAGAGGGCATAAATTGGTGATTATAGCTATTTTCTCTCACAGCAGAACAAATAATAAGGCATAAGTCTTTTCCACCCCTGCCCCCTTATTGGAACAATAACAAGATGAGCGTTCGGGCTTCTGAGGTTATAAATCATCTAAATAGGAAACAAGACCCATGTTTTTCCTAATTTATCATATTGTCATTTATTATAGATACCCCATCATCTAAACTCTTTTAGCACTCTATCTTGTTCACCTTCTTAAGGCAGCTTTCTCAATTGCCTTTATGCATCTTACATTTCTGCATTTACTCATGGCTATTCTCACATCTACTTCCCCAGCTTTGTCACTCCCACTACCCCCTCTCACCTCCTGCGTACTGCTCCAGTGTTTCCTTTCTGTCAGTCCCACCTCCATATTCTAGTCGAATAATACCTTAGAATATTTTCAGATACTAAAATTGTTGTGCTGGAATGCATTTCTCAGCCAAATTCAGCCTTTCTTATCTTACCTAACATTTAAGCCAATATTACATTCTTAATAATTGATGGAGATTACCTGTCAAAGTTTGAGTTACTCATCTCTGTTCTCTGTAACTTTGTCTTCTTCTAGAGATAATTTTTCTTTTCTTTTTCACTATGGTAAAATTTAATTAAATAATTTATTTAATATCTGATTGTATGAACAACTAAAGATTTAAATTTAGAAGGTTTCAAGATGATTGCTTGATTTTATTTTAGGTTACTGATAAACTGAGCTCCTCCATTTCTTACTGGAATGTTTCCAGAAAGATACTAAATTATTGTCTTGTGAATGCACAATCTCCTATTTTTGATTCTTGAAACAAACTACATCAAGTCATCATTCATTTTTTACAACAATGAAAATTTCTGACTAAAAACTGATATGTGATATGGTTAAATAATTTCATAAATGAGCTTGAATTTCAAAAAACCCCCATGAAAACTAGGACACTGAGGAAATTGATAGGTGTTGTATTTGTTAAGCTATTTTACTAAGGAATATTAGGAATACCTTGAAATTTTCAACTTTTTGAATAGCGAGGGTAATTTCTAAATGCAAGATAAAAATCTGAAAAAGAAACAAAAAACTGAAGTTCTCTCTTTCTCTGTGAAAATGAACAGCACAATTCGTAATGTCAAAAACTTACTTCCTAAATAAATGAGATATAATTAATTCAACTTTTTAAAACATTTTACAAATGATAATTCTTACACTATGTAATGTAAAACTTTATATTCTTTACCTATTTAGAAGTTATTAAAAATCAAGGATAGCTTTGTATCAAAATACCATTTTTAAAATTCAGATATTTTCTCTATGGTGAATTGCATATTGAGAGCAAATGTTTTCAAGTTTTAGTGTTTGTTCTAATGTAAGAAAAAAATGCATAAATGCTGCAGAACTAGGACAAATACAGGTCTATAAATAGCAATCAGTCTCAGTGAAGCACAGCAACTTAATCTCCATTTGCAGCTATTCTGAGCACAAAGTTAGGTTGAAGGACATGAAAGTTGTTTTGTTTCCCACTGTCTTCCCATCACTGTTGTCACTCCAAGCATTGCCTGGTTCTCCACTGGTACTTCTCTAATCTCTCAAATTTATCTCTCTATATTTTTCTCATCCTTGACATCTCAGATTCTTACTTTCCTTCCTCTGATGCTCAACGGAGTAGAGTTCTCCTTGAATTTTCATCCTTCTCATCTGCTGAGAACCAGATCTGTTATCCTTTGGCTTCTTGAAAGAAGCACAGACAAAACACTTTTTTAAAGGGTAGGAATATCTTTATACTTGCTGAATCTTTTCAAATAAGATGAAATAGGTTTAGCTAGAAGAACAGCTGCTACTTTTTCCTAATCCTGCTAAACCAGGTAGAGCTTCTTTATGGCATATAGGAACAAAACATATAGGAGTATAATTGAAAATAGGACAGAGAGTATAGGAATATACTATATATAGTAGCACATAGGAGCATAAATTAAGCTCTGATTGGGAGCTGTTAGGTAGGCATGTCACCATTGATCAATATAGCTCTCATAGGAAGCTTCAGTCTAGTACAGTCTTTTGGGGTTGAGTCACATCATTTGCCAGAAAAACAGTAGCAAAGAGTGGAAAGAAAAGGGACCTCCTTAGAGCTGCTTTTTGTGTCATTCCAAACCTTTTGCTTGAAAGGTAGCAGAGCTTATTCTCAAAATAGAATTGGCAAGAGTCTTCAGCTTAGACCTCATAAACACTCTGATATCTCTCAGAGCTTAATACCCCCTAGAATATGATTTAAGTCTTCTCTGTGAGGCAATTTGGCTTAGGATGTATGAAACAGTCTCTGGGGGATTTAGGATGATGCATTATTATTTTCCCGAGTCACCTACACACCACCCTGAGGTAAGATGCTGATATGTCTGATGTCATACAGGCAAGCAGTGTCAGAGCTAAGATTCAAATTGTTTCCCAGACATATTTCAGATCCCTTCAGGCACAGAAGGCTGTCAGTCTCAAGGGCTGTTACTCAAAGTGGCCAGTCACTAAACAAGAGATTTCTGTATGCATTCTGTCAGAGGCAGATAAAGAGCCCAGCAGCATTAATGGGATCAGTGATACCCCACAGCTCTGTGGTGCTGGTTTCTGCCTAGGTTAGCATGTAAAGGAAGGGAGTGGGTGTGGGTTTCTCAGCATTCTGTAAATTCTGTCTAGGAACTATTTCTATGCTGCATCTTGAATTGACATTCTCTTCTGATGTTTTCAAGTCCAAGCACACTTTGTGTGCAAGTGGGCATGACTACACTGACTGTCTGAAGATTGTCCTTCAGACAGAGTCTGGGCAGTCCGCAGAGCATGCAAGCATTTGAGAAACCCCTGCACTCATCTATCGTGAAGGACAGATAAACTAACACTGCAGAAGACCAACTGCCTTTGTTCAAGGGAGCAAACTTGTACTTGGTTCCTGTTATATGCATCTAGAGCAGCAGATACCAGCCTTATCTGCATCATAGAAAAGTTCTGGATTACAAAATCAGCCTGGTTTCTTGGAGTCCATGCTACTGCATAGAGGGAACTAAAATGATTATGAGAACAGGAAGGCATTATCCTTTCCAAGACACTACTACTTAATCTGATACTCTCTGTGTTGTTGTTTCGTGGTTTGCTGGCGATTTTTACTGCACTTCCTTTAGGTCTCAGGGTTGCTGGGTGGCCAGCAGTGGAAGAAAGCAGACCTGCAGGAAGGAACAGCACCCGGAATTAGAAAGCTGACAGGGAGTATACTTCACAGAGGGACTTGCAGGGTTGGACAAGGAGTGTGAGGAAAGTGAGGAAAAAAGAACTCATCAGCTGCAAGGTTTATGAAAGAGGAGTGTTCAGAAGACAGTATCTGCAAAGCTGACTGATTCAGATCCAAAGCAAAGTCATTAATTTATAACAGGGGATAAGCTTAGTTCTTGCATTTTCTTTGTGAAGGATCCTGGTTAGGCACTGCATTGCCCTAATCAAAGTAAGTTTCTTGTACCCACTATCTCTCACAACCCTTTATCTAGAACCCTTTGTAAGGAGAAGAAATGGGCTGAGAATGGGTGCACCAAATGCACCTTACCAATGTAAATGTAAATGTTGCCATGTTCTCAGTTTAACAGCATAGTCAAGAATTTTCAAAGCCTTAAGCAGTGCTTTGACAGTAGCAGAATTCATCAGGTTTTTTTCTTCTTGTATGTATGTTCTTCAGCTTTTTTGGTTTTCCTGTAAGGAAACAGGTTCTAATTTGTGTGCTGCTTCTGAAACATGATCTTGGTGTGTCTTGTGTTGATTAAGACAGAAGGGATACCTGAGTGTTTTAGCTCTAGCAGATCATTTCAGTATTATGTCCACTTTAAACATCTTTTATATAAATATCACACCACCAAATAGGGATTTTTGTCTGTCAGTGCAGTTTAGCTACTCAGGACAGTGTGCAATTAGCTCATATGATGTCCTGGAGCTCTAAAGGGACAGCTGGCATACGCAAGCAACCCTTCTACCCCTGCCTTCGCCTGTTCTGTCTCCCAGAAAAGTTGTCTCTGCACAGAGACCTCACGTTCACTTTGCCACCCTCCCCTCCCCTTCCCTCTCAAGATCTTCTGGTCTGTGAAGGGGGATTTGTGGTTTAGTTTTCTTTCTTTTACACAGTGTAGCAGTGGCAGATGAAAAAAGTAATTGTAGATGAAGGTACAAAAGCCCATGAGCTCTTCTCTCTGAAACTCTTTGCTATGGCCCTTTTTCTTTCTTAAGTCCAGAACTCTATAGTAATCCAAGAAGACTGCACCTTGTGGATACAATCAAACCTGAACTAAGTAAGCTTCAGTTATTTCCGCCATGAAATTCCTTTACTTTCAAGTGTTATTTTTGCTGTTGTTAAAAATACTGTGCTACACTGTCAATGACAGAATTTATTTCTGTTTAACCAGTTAACCTGAGTTTTAGAAGGAAAGGGTTATATATGATCAGAAACATCACTCTGATGTACAAAGTTGTTTCACCCTTGTTAGAGGCATTAATAGAGTGATTCTGGGTGGGTACAGTGGCCCTCTAAATGTACATGGAGGCACACTAAGGTAAGTGACATCTGCAGTAAAGGAGCAGAGTCAGAGCTGCTGTCCTTGATGTGCTTATGTTGCTTGGAGCAGAGATAATTGAATAGAGGATATTGGTTTTGGTGCATTATGAACCTGTGAAAGAAAAGGATGAGAGAAGGAAAGGGGGGAGAAACCTGCTTGTAAATGCCATTGTTCCCCAGATGTCCCAAATGTACAAGCACATCCTAAAAGAACACTAATCCCTTGACTAGCCTTCAAGGTTTTAGTGGGACCACTGATGCTCAAAATTAAACATGCCCTTAGAAGCATGTCTTCATGGAGTAATGCTAAGAAGCAGTATCTCCCATTGGCTGCTGACAGTCATCTCTTTCTCACCCTGGGTGCCTCTGTGCTTTCTGTGAAGCAATGATGTAATTCCGTCTCATAAAAAAACAGCCCTTGAAAAAAAGTCACACCGATTTTACATCACACAAAAGTGATATATAACAACTTAATCAGTCAACATTTTAACTTTAATTTACACCATCCTTTTGCTGCAGCAGTGAGGATTTTAAGCTTTAAAATAAACTAAAAAGATGCTATATCACATCATTAAAGCTGTCCCTAAATCATTGCTAAAATATTGTTTTTATTTTGTCTTTTGAAAATACATGATGTAAAAATGAATGAACAGTAGCTTAATAAAGAGAATAAAGAAAGCTCCCACAAAGAGAAGGGAGGATTATGTAAAGGAACTCTGTGTACCCCTGAAATGTCCATGCATCTAAGATATCAATCTGTCACAGACTGTATAGGCTGACCTTGTTCACTGGGTAAAGCTGAAATGGAAAATTGAACTGCAGCTTTGGGATCATAGAGGCAGCCAAAGGTCATCTGCCACCCAGGCACTGCCTATGTGTATTCCCTGCTGGCTTCCTCTGCTCCACAGCTAGCTGCTTTGAGTCACCTAGATAGCATCTTTACACTGCAGCAACTGCCTCCTTCAAGAGAGGCCTCCTGAGTAATTTTCTGCAAAACACCGTTTCTTTTGGACACATCTTAAATGTTGTTTAAAATAATGAAATTAAATAAAGTGTTTTGATAATTGAGCATGTTTTACCAGTTAATAAAGATCACATATATCTAACTGCGCCCTATTCTGAATTCCTGCTAAAGAGTAAGCAGACCATTACAAGCAGACTTGAGCAGAAAAGACACAGGATAAGGCTTGAACTTCAAGTTTTCTTTAAGATTCTGTGCTGATCTCATCTCTGCTTACAGAGCAGTATGGCATCAAAACATGTAGCAGCGCTTTTCACAAAACTACAAGACAGTCCAGATGTAGATGCCTGATATCATTTTTATCAGGATAATTGGATTTTTAAGAATTTTCCAATAACAGTCTTATGTCCTCATTAAAGGGGATTCTGTCAAAACAATAGAATAAAACTGTGAAGTTGTATCTGCCCTAAGTGTAGGCTGTTTACCTAGACAAGACACAGATTATATATATACAACCATGCCATTAAAGAAAGTAGAAATACATGGTAACCAGCATCAGACACAGAGAGTTCCAGAGTTCCTTCCTCTGAGCACTGCAGCCTGTTAGAGCTTTATCCCCTTGTGCATCAGGACTTGTATCTTCATAAACTGAAACACATGTGCACACACATACACACTTTTTTCCCTCTCTTCCTATTTATACCTCTTAGATTCTTTGAAGTAAAAGGTCTGATCTTTTATTATATCAAGCATGAATGTATCTCCTCTATTTAGTAACCTGAAAAAAACTCTTTGCACAGGTGCACCCTAAACCATTCTTGCTTCTAGCTATTGTTATCTATCCTAGTTTTCTTCTAAATTGTATGGCATCGTGTTTCCTAGAGACATTTCAATGTTGTCTGTTTCTTATTTAGTTCTTATTTCAAGTTAATTTTGGGTGTTTCCTTGATATTATAAATGTGTTGATGCTTCCTACATATCCTCATTAGAATAAATTGTTTTTCATATTCCAATATCTCTAGAGCCCTGCATTTCCTGTAGTCCTTTACATGTGTCTATTGAAAATGCAATATTATAAATAATAACTATGAATGTTTGCATTGGATGCTATACACCTATGAATTGAACTTTAATTATTCAGATCTCCCCAGCATATGGAAGGAAAATGGGGACATCTCTGTACTTCTTGTAAAAACTTCTAAGCTTTGAAGTCTTTTGAAAGATATTTTCAGGTGAGGGCTCAGTTTCCATCAATCACAGGTATAAAAGGAAAGTGTCTGTGCTTGTGTTGTGTGTATGCGTGCGCACCCGTAAACAAACTTATTTAAGACTTCCTAATTTCCCAGCAATATTGATTGCTGAGATACTGATTATCAATTAGGATTGCCTGTCATACAGAGAATATTCATTACTTCACAAAGCTGCACAGAACTTCATATCTCAAACTGGTTTGCTTAACTTCATGAATTAACATAAGTAGCTAGGACTGTAGTTTAATTATGATACAGGTATGGTTTTAGAGTACACATCACTCAAAATTGAAATTGTTTAGCATAGTAATAATTCTCAAGAAGAAGAAAAAAAAGCAGTTCAATAAGTACTTCTGTTCTGGGGAAAAAGCCAAATGCTCTCATGTCAGCAGAGGATAAGGAAAAGTATTTTCTGCTTCTATTGTAACTAGAAGTTAAACAGAAGCTATTGAAGTTAAACAATTTCAAGTGATCCTCTGTAGTTACCTTGCACCTAAGAGCCTGGAAATCAAGGATCTCTCTGGATTATTGCTAGTAATTTTTTATTTTCCTTGGAACAACTAGAGAAAGGCATGGAAGATAATTGCTGTTATATCATTATCTAAGGAGTGTAAATAAGCCAACCTGGGAAGTATAAACTTACAGGGCAAATGATACAGCAATAAATGGACCTCAATTAAGAAAGCATTAACCAAGGTTACTGTAATAAAAGACAATCAGAAGGAGAAAAGAAAAATTACTCCCTTAAAACACAGTTTCATTTGAATAAGAAGAAAAATTGTTTTGATAAATATTGTTCATATTTTATATTGAATATAATGTAAGACAAAGAATTTGCATTGTTATTTATTTTTATATGAAAAATGGGGAAATAAAAATTTACTAATAAATCAAAAGGGCTAGATAACAAAATCATCATCTACATCTCAAATAAAAATGTAGAAGGAATCTTCTTTTCTGAAGCACTCTCCTTTTAGTTAATATATAGTGAATAAATGTATATACAAAAATTCATATATAAAAAAAGTTTTCATTTGACACAGAAATTAGAGTACTGATAAATGTTGAAATAAATTTTATATTTTATAGATTGTAAAGTGGCAAAATCCAAATAAAGTCCTCCGACTTAATGCATGAACCTCTGTATAGGTACAGTCCTTCCATTGATTCAGTCTTCAGCGTTGATAAAATTCCCCAGTGATCTTGTACCCATCTGAAAACTACATGAAGAATATTGATACAGAAGGAGAAATTTCATAAAGTGTTTAACCCAGTGAAAAGCAAAATATATGTTAAAAGACTGAGGAAACTCTATGTATTCTCTTTATAAAATAAAACCTAAAGTAAAATTGTTTGTGACAGTACTGAGGTTGTGGGTAACAATCATTTGTTCTGAACCACATTTAGACAAGAACTAACCTCAGGGAACCCCTGAAATCTGTGTTATGTAAGTAATAATGATTGCTGAAATTGTTTTGGGTTTATGAAGTAGGAATTTATGAAAACCTGTATCTTGGCCAAGATACCATCACAGAAAGCAATTTCTAAAGTTAATACCTGAAAACCCTAGGAGATGATGCTGAAGACCAGATAGAAGTGAACTGTTTAATTTGTTGGACATCATTAAGGAAAGAAAAAAATATTCCATGTAGTCTAATTCCTTGATGCTAAAATTTCATCATGTTTTGAGAAATCCTGCACACCTTAAATATTTTTTTACGAGAAAAAAACATCTGATTTAATTAAAAAAAAAAGTTCTCATGAGAAATAGGAGACACAGAGTGGAGATCCGCTTCTCAGGGTGAATAGTGGGAGATTAACTTGGTCCAGAGGGTGACACTTAGCTGGAAGTATTCAAATTGGCATTTCTTATAAACATCAACAATACACAATGCAGAAATCAGATACAACCTTTGTCTTAGGTTAAACCTTTCTCAAATTCTGCAACTAAGATGTCTGAAACTTCTCTCTGTGTACTAGTATACAATAAAACATTTTTAGAACTTTATGTAAATGGATCTCAGAATATTTTACAAAAATATTCTCCTGACATTAAAGAGATATGTAAAAATATTAACTCATTTTACACAAAGGGATGCCAAGTGTGAGAGAAGTTAAGTAGTTATTATCTTGGAGAGAAGCAATGAAAAATATGAGACTAAAAGCAGTGCCTGTGATACTGATGTGAACTGCTGCTGCTGGCTGAAAAATCCTATGTATCTGGCCAGCACAAGGAAACTATGGCTCATCCTCCTCACAGATCTGGTTGTTTCCTTGATTTCCTCTGGTAAGTCAGAATTACAAGTCATTTGTTTCTTAACTCAGTCCAAAATTGCACACACCATTGATGGACCTGCACCTTATTGATTTATTATTTTCTCTTTCTAAAGGATTCTATCTGATTCAATGGTTAAATTATTTTTAGATAAACCTTCCAAATCAAGTAGTTTTATACATGGCCTCTGATTTAGTTAAAGAGGCCCTTTGGCAACAATCCCTAAATATTGAATTGAAAGCGTTAAAATTGATAATCTCAATTGAGCCCAAATAATAGGGTCCTGTCCTAAAATTCTAGGACTAATGTTGAAATAAATATGCTTTAAATCACCATTACAAGCTTGTTTGTAGTTTTTGTGTCTTCCCTTTATATTGCATTCTTGCCTTGAAAATATATGTTGAAAGATATGGTAAGGTTTGTTTGTTAAGCAGTTGAAATTGGTGAACATCAGAAAGCAATAATTAACTTAGGGTAAATATTTCAGTTTTAAAAGAAATCATTACAGATAGAGTAAATCATACAGTGGAATTAAAATATTTTTCTAAATATAAAAATGTATTACTTTTACTATTGAAATACTCTTTGAGTGTTTTATAAATAGTAGTATGGGCTGCAGAATTAAAAATTGAAAACGGTTGCTAATGTTTATGGTGAAAGAGAAGGACTGTAATGATGCTGTTAGAATAAGGAAGCTGTGCATCCTTTTTTACAACTGTTTTACTTTAAAAATCTCATTTCATGTTCATAATTGAAGTATCCATTTTAACATTAATAATAATGTTGAGACACAGCATAGAAGCTAAAAATTCTGGGAAATTTTGTCTGGCCAGTAAAACTCTATTGTATTTATCTTCCAGCCTAGTATCAGCTGTAGCTGGATCTTCTCTTACCGTACCTGCCAGCAAGAAGTGAGCTGTTCCAAAATTTACTAACAGCAGTATGATCAATGTGACATCATAATGAAACTTGGGGGAATATTAGAATAATATGTCAGATGTCAGACCAGGAACCATCATTTGTGCAATGGCTCTGAGCAGAATATGGCATTTTTCTAACTGAGAATACAGCAGGGCGCTTTGTTTCTCCAAGGATTGCTCATGTAACAGTGCAATCTTCTGATTTAAGCCCTCACAAGCATGGCTGGAATATTTGTGGAATAAAGCACATTGATTAAATAATTCAAAGTACTGTAGAGGGAAATGATGTGTAATCCCTGTTCTTGTAGTAACTCTGCTTGAGATCAGGCAAGGTGGAGCACAGCAGCAGATAGAAATGCTCAGTCTGTTAAGATCAGTGCTGGGAGGTGCAGAGCTTCTCTTGGAGCTCTCCCTGGAACAAGCTTTCACTTGCCAAATATAGACATAGAGCATTTTTGCTCAGGACATTTATATTAGTCTTCTCTGCATTCTATACATAGCTGCTGTTCCCTTTTATGGCTTTGTTCTCTGAAGGGGGTATTCACACCATCTAAATTCTGGCATCTAACTTGGCGACCTAAATTAAGATTGTGGGCTCCATACTTAGTGTTGCTTCAACAGGCAATTCAGAGCTAGTCAGCCCTAAATATCTGCTATTTCAAAAAGGTGACAAGCAACTAGAGTAAATTGTAGTAGACACTTTTTATTATTGTGCAGAGATTATATCAGAATGCCATACCTGGATACACATACACGTTTTAATCAAGGTATAAAATCATAAAAAGCAGGTGTCAAATACTGGAGACAGCTCACTTTGCTAAAGGTAGATTGATGGAACATATATGTGTAAATACATGTTTATTTATATGTGGTATGTCTGTGATAATTAAAGTTTTATGTACTCACTGTTTAACTTCAAAATAAAACTTTTTTTTTTTTCAGAAAATGAAGTTTAAATCAGTTGGTAATATTGTAAGTAATTTTTAGTTATTTTGCTGTGTTTTTTAAGGCTACTCATCTTTTTAAATGCTCTCTTGTGTGTTTGACTTTAAAAGTGTATTTTGCACGCCTTTTAACAAAAAAGCCATCACTGAGGTCAATGAGAGCTGCTGAAGCGCAGTGTCTACAAAAATTGGTCCAACTTTTTTGAAAGCCTTAGGTTATGGGGTTTCTTATTACAAGTCTACATTCAGATCTACAGTTTATAATAAGCACTGATAGTGAGCTCATGGCATGTGTGACAGAATTAGGACATGGGATTGTCCTCCACAGCAGACAAACAGAGCCCTGGGGTCTACCTACTTCTGTCTGCCAGGTGACAAGTGGCAGCAAGGGGCTGGGGAGGCTCTTGGGAGCAGCAGTTGGGGGCATGAGGGATGAGAGGGAATTCAGAGGCCAAATGGGAAAGGTAATGCACAA
Organism: Toxostoma redivivum; assembly: GCA_013397375.1. Taxonomy (NCBI): domain Eukaryota; kingdom Metazoa; phylum Chordata; class Aves; order Passeriformes; family Mimidae; genus Toxostoma; species Toxostoma redivivum. The sequence continues at coordinate 126,745 of VXBI01004761.1, forward strand.
GAAATTAAAACAAACAGGCAGACCAAACAAACAAAAACCCAACCCAAAGAAAGCAAACACTCCCCACCCCCGCTTTTTTGTAATTCCTATAAGCTGGGAATATAAGCGTATTATATAAATATTAAGGTCAAAAGTTCTTCTTACTCTGATTTCAGTCATCTTACATGAACACAAAAGGGTCACATATCGGTAAGCAGTAGTTACTAAGGGAAATTCCAGGTCAGACTGAAACAGATCTGGTGAATATAAATGGTCTGGATCCCATCCTTACTGCTGAGATTTTTAAATGCAGAAATGAGAAACACTATGAGGTACTATTCTCACACAGAGTCAGATGGTTGAGGTCAGAAGGGATCTCTGGAAGTCACTTGGTGCACAAGCCACTTTTTAAAAAAATCCAGTTGCCCAGAACCATGTCCAGATGACTTTCTAATTTCTCTGTGGATAAAAATGCCACTATCTCTCTGCTGGTGCTTGCTCACCATCTCAGATAAAAAGTCTTTAGTGATGTTCAAAGGGATCTTCCTGTGTTTTAGTTTGTGCCCATTGCCTTTTGTCCTGTCACTGGGCACCACTGGAAAAAGCTTCACTCCATCTTCTTTACCTCCTTTCCTTGGATATTTATACATATTTATGAGACCCCCACAAAGACTTCTTTACTCCAGGCTAAACAGCTCCAGGTCCCTTAGCCTTTCCTCATATGAGAGGTCCTGCAGGCATCCTTGTGGCCCTTTAGAGGACTTTCTCTAGTAGCTCCACATGTCTCCTGTGTTGGGGACCTCAGAAGTGGACACAGCCACTGGTGTGGCCCTGCCAGTGCTGAGTTGCAGTTCACAAGAATGCTGTAAAGATAGAAATCCAAAAGATTATGAAGATATCCAGTACCCCAAAGACTGGAAAACAAAATAGATCACACAAATAAACACAGAAAGAATCTGAGCTAATGCAGTAAGTTCAATCTCAATTATGCTGTAACATAAACCTTGTGTACTTGACTTTCAGAAGAGAGTAACATTTCTTTAAAGCAGCATAAGTTTCTTTGGTCTCAGATTTCAGAAGTTTAAAAAGTAAAGTAGAGTTTGAAAAAACCAGTGATATAGAATAACATTGGCACACCCATGTTTTATTCAGGAGGTTTTCAAGGTGTTCAAGAACATGGGAAAGATGTCATTAGGATTTCTTGTTTCTCTTAAGAATGCCAAAAGAGTAATCCTGCCTCACTACGCATCTCTGTTATATCGATTCCCTTGTGCTAAAAGCCCTACAACCACTGCTCCTCCGTTACGTTCCTGTCCTGGATTGCTTCAGCTGCTCACACCAGCTGTGTATTTTCCCTCTCAAGCTATTCCTCTTGATGCAAGCCGTCACACGCTGCGCTCATTGTCATCTTTCCACATGTCTGCTCTCCACCTCGCATCCCGAGGAGCTTCTCTAGTTCCCCTCTACAGTCAGCACTTCTTACTAAAAGTCCTCTCAAACAACCTCTCCCTCTTATGCTTCATTCCACGTTCCTTCCCTCCTATTCTTTCAATAACAGTCATTATGAAACAAACATGCAGCATGAAAACTATTGACCAGTATTTTGGCCTCAAATTTTGTTTAAAATGCCAGAATATTAGAAAACTCACTATTATCATTGTGCCAGAAACATGTATTTCTGCACTTAGCCATATAAATTTCATATTTAAAAACCATGCTGTGATATAATAAATTTGAAAATAATCAGAGTATCTAGACAAACCTAGGCCACAAATTCAGAGAACAACTGAAAATCATCTGAATTCCATCAGACACTTACAAAAATGAATTGCCATTTAATGGATATATTCTTTTTCTAGAGTCAGATCATGACATATGTATTAAATAGCAAAAGGAAATTGAATATGCAGTGTCTTTTCATGGTAAAATTTTAAATTTCAAGAAACAACCTCATGGGAAATACTATTTGATACAATGAATAAAAGTTGAATTAAGCCTTACTTGGTTATTTTCCAGGCTTTGTAGGTATTGACTTGGGATTCAAACAGGGCCTATGCATTTGCTTTTTGGTTTGGTTTATTTTCACTTTTTAGTCACATATAATCATTTGGGTTCATTTGTCTTCAAAAAGTTTTGTCTCATCTGGCTATGTCAAAAAAGAGCATTCCTAAATGATAAAAAGAAGAGTAAAAGTCATAATGTGATTTAATATCAAGTTAACTATTTCAGATTTATTCAGGAATGTAAGGGCAGGAACTACTATAAAGGCTAAAATAAGTGTATCCTACAGAAATCTGTCTCAGTCATTGTGCAATACTCCCTTGCACAAATCTTCATTATTTAAAATATACTTAAATAAGGATTGATCAAATACTTAGTAGTTCATAGATCTATGTGGTCATTTGACTTGTAAAATTTGAAGGAAAAAGAGTTCTGTCCTTGCTACTAACAGAGAGGATTTCATTTGTGGACTTGTGGATGTAAGTGGCTACCTGAATCATCATGGATGATGTGATATCAAATATAGGAGGGAAAAACATTTGCCTAGAAATTTCTGAATCCAGAGTCTTATCATTAAGGTACAATATGCTTGCAATAGGAAAATGTATTTCCTTTATATATTCCATCAGTGTTTTTTTATAGACTGGGGCAAGGAGGGTCAATATCAGTCATTTAATGGCATTGCAAAGTAAATTTTTTTTTGCTTTGCTTCCTTGGTGTAACATTCTCTCTTTTGTACTAGTGGCATATTGGTCTAGTGATCACTGAAAGAAGAATGATAGTGAAGTGTTCAGCTCTCCATTTATATATCTTAAGAATTTTTATGGCCCAAATTTTTCTCAGTGATGTTTATTTCTAGGGAGAAGCTTCCTACTCAGTAGCTATTATGTAAATCTTCTTGGTTAATCATCACCTGACATTTTGGCTTGACTGATGGGCTGATGCCTTTGCTCAGCTGATGTCTGTAACTTGCCTTCTCAGTGTCACTGTGTTTTACCATGAACAAACAACTTTTACCATGAACAAAGACACTTCAGGACAGATGTACACATCAGAAGAGTATAAAACAGTTATTTTTGGCTATCATCTGTGCTGGCCAGACAGCCTCCACTGCTAGTCCTCAGTGCTGCTGGTATGCCATCTTTATGCCTTCTCATGTCACCGCTTTGGTCTTGGAATCATAGCAAACTTACCTCTGCCTGTCATTTTACCCTTCTTTTCTAATCAGTACTTTTTCACATCTCTTTCTCACAACTTAGCATTTTTCTCAGAAGTTTGAGGCAAGATTATAAAACCATGTTATGTCAAAAGTAGTCCTTGATGTGAGGAACCCTAAGAGAGAGGTTATGCACCAGTGATACTGGGAGAAGTGCTCTTCATCCTGGACATATAATAGTCAGGTTTATGTGAAATTAAAATGGCCAAAGCCTCACCTTGCAATGGCTAAACTTTAGAGTGAAACTCCAAAGAAAGGGAGGAATGAAAGTAGAAGTATCTTTCAGCTTCCTTTCAAAACATTGCCCTCAGTGCACCATGTATTTCAGAACCCTCAATTTTTCTACAAATTCACCTAAAAGAATTTAACTATCACACATTTGAGCCTCCCCTTCCTAGGAGATTAGAAGACCATCTGCTCAGGTTTAGACAACACAGTAGTTAAAATGCTGGCATCCTTCCTGCTCTAGCACTTTCATGGCTGTTGCAATCAAAGGAGGCGAATGAGAGATAACACCTCCACGTGTGTGAGGTGAGGGAGGAATGCTGAATACTGACAACATGGTAATGAGTAGGAGAATGTGTAGATGGAGAAAGGAAAGGAGAAAGGACTTGGTTGCTGTAGCAGAATATCAAGTGAGAGGCAAATGAAAATAATCTGTCCAAAAATGAAAGAAAAGGAATTCAAATTCCATCAAGAGAATGAGAAAGTGGAAAAATGGAATTGGTCAAAAAGAAATGGACTGAATGCTGTAACTGTGCCAAGGATTCTTCTGACAGGGTCCAGAGGGATAAGAGATACTCACTTAGAAGAACTGAAATGTCCAGAGAGGTCATAGATTCTGTCTAGAAATTATATGAAAAAAAAAAAAAGTAAGAAATAAAATATTTGTACTATACCATCATTATCATGCCAGAAGAGTAGGTTTTTTATATGCAGTACAATTCAAGATAAGGATAGATGGGGTAATATATGTATGTAGAAGCACATAGAGTTGGGTATCAGAGATTTAAATAATCAGTGAATATACAGCAGGTAAAATTCACATCAGGCAGGCTGGATCAGTCTTCATAAGATGATTGGAAATAGATGTCAACAGATTCCTGGTTAAAACTATCTATTTGAATAGTCAAGAAAAAGTGTTTCTCTGCTATTATAATGACCATTTCACTTTACATTTTTTGTATGTAGACAGTAGAAATACATCAGTATATCCTTAAGAAGCTTTGTGGCACAACAATAAAGGGTTCTGTTTTGTTGTTGATACTGATTTATTAAGTTTCAAAACCTTCCTAAGGCAATTTCCTTTTTCTGAATAAAGAGTATGTTAATCTACTAGTCTCAAGCTCTGTTTCTTTCTCTGTGCGCTAAACCTAATATTGAGGCTATCATTCTCTTTTACTTCCAGGAGGAACAAAAATTTAAAATAAAGAGATAAACTCCTCAACCTTTATGCAGGAATAAAAATAAGATAAATACTGGGCAGCACTTTAGGGGACTGATACCACAATTTTTTTATTAAATTCATTAAGCATTTAGACAAAATTTCATTGTTCCTAGCTTTGTGTACTCAAAAAATATAAATTCAAAATGACTGTGTTGCTGTAATAGGTTCCTATCCAGAAAAATCCTTCCCATGAGCAAGTGGTTCTTTGATGGATCTATGAATGAGGTGTTATGGTGTGATACATTAATTAAATCATAAAATACTGCCTTATTTTTGTGGCAACATTTGGTTTCTTCCTGTGCTATGTATTTTAATAGGAACTTTGTACACAATTTCAAATAGAATAAGGCTATATAAAATTTGAAACCAACCAAGAAAAGGTTGTTTAGGATGCCTGTGTATTTTTACATTAAATATCAGCCAGTTCATAAGCTGTACAAAGTGCATTATTTGTGCATTATTGTTTCCTGCCAACAACAAAAGTTACTACAGCTTTTATTTTACTCTTTTAGTCAAGCAACAATATATTACAGGATACTTTCTTCAATACAATTAAACTCAGAACTCCCCACGGGTTGCAACTATTGTAAGAGAGAAGCTATGGATAGTTTGATTTAAAATTTCATGTTTTCTTTTAAAAGGAAAAAATTTCTACAAACCATTACTACCAGGATAGCAGTGCATATTGAAAAAACTGTTGCATGTTACTTTTTGTATCCTTTTACTGTTCATCTGACACTATTATTTATTCAGATAACCATAAATATACACTCATACCTAAAGATGGCTCATCTTATATATTCTGGCTGACCACACAGTGACTTGGCTAATCATTTGTATGTATAATTACATGTATATAATTATTTATACATTATGTATTCATCAGGTCTGGTGGGAGATGTCCCTGTCCATGGCAGAAAGGTTGGGATGAGGTGATCTTTAAGGTCCCTTCCAAAGCTTAATGTTCTATGATTCTGTGATTCTGTGTAAGCATAATACTTAGTGGTGCACTTGGATTCCACATTACAGTTGCAGGATGAACTCTCCAAAACCATGGAAAATTCAAGGTCTTCTGCAGTTATAGTCCAAACTTTTTTTGGACCTAGCAAGCAAACTTTAAAGGAGCAGAAGCTGCACTGTGGTATTTGCTGAAATGATAGCTACAAGTCTAGTTCCGTTCCTGTTTGGAACATAGTGTCATGTTCAGAGTAGAGGCTCAGTATTCTCCATGGGCTTTTGAATGATACCACTGTATGGTATCAAGAACTTCTGGGCTCTTGACTGTCTTGGAAGGTACAAAATGTGAAAAAAACAAGACTAAAATAAAGTGTGTGCGTGTATATATATATGTGTGTGTGTGTATGTATAATTTTTTTAAGTCTAAAATTTACCAACTAAATTCAGAACAGCTATAACACAAAAATGCACAGAAATTACAGCATAGGAGGTGGTTCCTGTAACAGTATAATATTATGAAATGGAACTATAAGACAAAGGAGAATGTTAGCACATCACAGTATTCAGTAAATTCAAAAAGTAGAAATCAACACACATCTAAGAGGAAGAAAATTAAAACTACATGTCTTGATTGACTACAAGATAAACACAAATAAAATGGTTAATGATAAACATTGTCTTTAATGGGAAGAAGTTTAAAAGTAGCTTTAAATTTTATCCCATTTAATACAGTTTAGTACCCAGAAAAATAAATAACAGCTGTTAATAAGTAAACAGTTTAAGCAAGCGATACACATGGAAGTTTTAGAAAACATAAATATATTTTATTTTGTGTGGTCAAGTTTTTGCATTATGAGATCTGGAAGTCAACTCCTGTAATAAGTATTCTTAAAAGTATAAAAGTATTTTTTTAATTTTTTTTTTTTGTGAAACGGAATCACAGAATCACAGAATCACTAGGTTGGAAGAGACCTTCAAGATCATTGAGTCCAAGCCCTGCCCTAACACCTCACCTAAACCATGGCACTGAGTGCCACATCCAGTCTTTTTTAAACACATCCAGGGATGGTGAATCCATCACCTCCCCAGGCAGATAATTCCAGTACTTTATCACTCTTTCCATAAAACCCTTTTTCCTAATATCCAACCTATATTTCCCTTGGCGCAGCTTAAGACTGTCCTCTGGTTCTGTCAGTGGCTGCCTGGAGAAAGAGACCGATCCCCACCTGACTACAGCCACCTTTCAGGGAGTTGTAGAGAGTGATAAGGTCACCCCTGAGCCTCCTTTTCTACAGGCTAAACAACCCCAGCTCCCTCAGCCGTTCCTCACAGGGTTTGTGTTCCAAGCCCCTCACCAGCCTTGTTGCCTCCTCTGGATGCACTCCAGCATCTCAATGCCCTTCCTAAACTGAGGGGCCCAGAACTGGACACAGCACCCAGGGTGTGACCTCACCAGTGCTGAGTACAGTGGAAGAATCACCTCCCTGCCCTTGCTGGCCTCACTATTCCTTATCCAGGCCAGAGGCCATTGGCCTTCTTGGCCAACAGGACACACTGCTGGTCCTTGTTCAGTCAGTTGTTGACCAGCACCACCAGGTCCCTTTCTGCCTGGGCACTGTCCAGCCACACTACCCCAGCCTATAACATTGCATTATTATTGTGGCCAAAATGCAGGACTCTGCACTTGGACTTATTAAACTTCATCTTATTGGACTTTGCCCATCTATCCAAACGTTCCGGGTATCTCTGCAGAGCTCTCCTACCTTCCAATAAATCAACACATGCTCCCAGCTTAGTATTGTCAGCAAATACTAATGACAGACACAATACCCTCATCCATGTCATCAGTAAAAATATTGAACCTTTAATGTTGACTTTTTATAAAATCATAGGAAAGCTTGGGTTGGAGAGGACCTTAAAGATACTTTAGTTCCTACTACCCCCACCATCATGGGCAGGGATTACTCCCATTAGACTAGGTTGCTCAGGACCCCATCCACTCTGGCCTTCAATAAGATGGAGCAGCTACAGCTCCTCTTCTTCTTGTCCAGCTTTTCATCTACAAAAATCCCAAAGTCCTTCTCTGCAGGGCTGCTCTCAATGAGTTCTTCTCCCAGTCTCTACTCATGTCTGAGATTTACATGAGTACATCATTTGCCATCAGGTTCTTGTAGGCCAACTTCTCAAGTGTGTCCATTTTCCTCTGAATGGCATCCTATCCTTCTGTTTTGTCAACTGTACCACTCAGCTTCATGTCATCTGCAAACTTGCTGATGTTGTACTCAATCTCAATATCTATGTGATTGATAAAGATATTAAAGAGAATATTAAAGATATTAAAGATAGTTTGGATCATAAAATTGGTCATACATGTGAGCATGGACAAGGTCATCCTATGTTTCCTTCATTCTTTCTCCTCAGACTGAGTGAAATTAGTGCTGGGCTATTTCTTCACACTAAAGAAGATTCAAACTTCTGTCATCTTTTTTAAATCTAAGGGTATATTAGATTGCTAGGATTTGGTGTGGAGATGTCAGTTGAAATATGAGTAGCATCTTGGTGATGCACAGTTTTACATCCTTCTGTTGCATTAAATATTCTACTGACATCAGTCAGGACACTGATGAAAGAAAATTGCTTTTTCATGTCTAAAGGAGATAAAAAGTGAGGAGATAATGATGGCATGTGGGTATTTTGGCAGTCTTCCTAAAGTAGAACATTTGCCAGACACTTGGACAATAAAAAAATAGAATATGTTTTCCTACATTTTCAGGTGTTTTGAGAAAATCTAATGGAAACTTTCCCAAATAAAAAAAGATAAAGTCTAAAATTCTTCTTGTGAAATACCATGCTCTTTTTACATCTTTTCAGATATGAAACTTAGTAGCATAGCCCATGCTTTTGCTATCTTTAGACAAGACTAGTTAAATATTTTATTGTGGGTTAGACTGAAGAGATATTTGGCGAAGAGCCCAGTGACAACTTATTATTGAGAATATTAGACAGAAAAAACTCCACAATCCACATATTGAACAATAATGTTGCCTTTAGTGACTAAAGAACTAAATCTCTCCTACTTGGAAGAAAAAAACTTTCTTCTTTCTACAATTGCTCTCTCATACTTAATTTCTTGTTCCTTTCTGCATTATGGGATACAGACAGGTTCCACAGTTTAGGGAATTCTCTAATACGTAAATAATTGTCTATTACAGTGGTTTTCTTTAAATCCTTTTTAATAAAACAAACATACAGAGAAACAATCCACAAAAAAAATGTCAACCATAAACCCCACATAACATCATCTCCTTAAAGTTCATCTACATTCAGGAAAATATTTCTTTCATATAAGCAGGATTTTAATTGCAAAATAGTATAATAAAGAATAGGGCAGGAGGCTCCGAGCCATATGAAGGTCTTCCTCTTCCACAGCTCTTGGATTCATGTGAGATTTTTTTTCCTGTTGTCATGGTTTAACCCCAGACAGCAGTTCCAGGAATTCATCAAAGGGATTGCCAACTGTGATCCAGTAAGATGCGTTTGTATGAGTGGAGCATAGCTACTTCATTAACATGTGCATATGTACAGCAATAACCTAGGGAGGAGTCAGTATTAAATGTAGAAAGCCCACTAAAGACACAGATAGAAATTGTGTGAACGCTAATATTCTTTTTCCTGAACTAAAATATAATATGCTAGACAGTCCCATGATTATATCTGCTCTAAATTCATGCTATTTCTCCAAACTAAAAGCAAGCAAAAGTGAAAATACCTAGGCACCTCTAGACTCATAACTGAAAAAGAAAATGGCCACATTCCTGGAGTACTGAACCACATAACTCTGACCTAGTTCATTACTAGAAAAAAATTAGTTTAAGTCAAATCCTGACAAACTAAAGCTGTTAAGCAATTTCATCCTGCTTCATACTGCAGTTCAATTGTACCATAAAATCACAACCACCACTTGCCAAGTCATTTCACCCTATCATAACAGCATGGCACAGGAGAACTGCAATTTCCAGCAATGGGCTGTCATCTGCTGCACTCCACCAAGCACACTCTGCTGCACCATGTCCCTGGCTGGCTGCCAGACTGCTTCAGCACTCCACAACACTCTATGTCCAGCTCATAACTCAGCCTTCTAGTATCAGGCCATCATAATGGACACCATTGTGTAAAGAAGGATTTAGCACAGCTGTAACACGATGCAGTTGACACTCTCATTCTGATACATTACCTTATAAAACCAGGAACATCCAGGAAGGGAGAAATAGAATTGGGTGGTCAAATGAGAGTGCAGCCTTACTGTTCTCCAAACCTCTGTATCATATTAAGATACCAAATTTTAAACTGGGTTTTGGAAGCTGAAAAATGTAATACAGCATTTCATATATATATATAAACACCATAAGATTCCTAGAACCAAAGTCTGTTGTGTCTTATATCCATGTAGTACTATTGAATTTACTCTGTGGTTAATGCCCAGCAGATGTGCTAATTTCAGCAAAATGTTCTGTGTCAGGTTATGCAGCTCTCTACGTGGGATACAATGTCACACTGCATGGAGGAGACAAAATCCTCAATGCACTGAGAAGTCTATCTTGGTTCTCAATTCAGTCTGATGATCTAATGAACTCAAAATAGGACGCCCACCAGAAAGTAAACGAAACCCAACAAAACATATACTTTTAAATTCTGATACATATGAAGAATGAAAAGGGAGCGTTATCAGTTGAAGAAAGCTGAAGGCTACCTGAGTGAGTTTATGGGCAATGTGGCTTAACTAAGCAATTGGCACCCAGACAACTAGATGAGTTTTACAGCCTAATATATCCAGAATCATCACTAGCAGATGAGCAGCTCCAGCCTCCATTTGGCATGGGGCTGGGTTTTACACTCTGTTCAATCTATCACATTGGTTGACCTCTGAAGGACAGGACTAGGATTTTATTTTTGTCATCAATGGAGGGGGGTAGGATTTTCTACCTTTCTAAGAGTAAGGCTGGAACCTCCATGAGGTAGGTTATTTCAAGGTGATGTCTGTGTTTCATACATACCATTGTTTCTGGGCATCCACCAGTGGACATAGAGATAGGGGAGTCATCCTCCCAAAGGGTGGAAAAACGTGAAAAATGTTATGATGAATGCATTTCTGCAGAGATTAACAGGAATCTGGTGAAGGCTGTGATGCTCTTAGCTGGAAAGAAAGATAAGGAACAAATGGGGCATGCCTCTCTTCTTAAGGAAGCACTGTGCAGACATATATTTATTATATCTTTTGAGAGCATGAGCCTCACTGGATTGAATGAATATGAGAAGGAAGAAGATATTCTGCACATTCTCCTTAGGATCCTCAATTAATCTCTACGTAGAGCAGACATGGCAGTCTCCTATCTTTCTTCTCACGCATTAAGACAATGCTTACCTTTGTTTGACATTTAGTCTCCTAATCATTTTCAGCTGCTCCCAATTCAGGGTGTGACTAAAAACTAGAATGTTATTTGGATGGGCAGCCGTGTTCAAGTACCACCCCCATAGGCAGGTATATATTACAAAGCTTAGAGAGCACTCAGGAGCCAGGTAGTCTATGCAAAAGTAAAAAGCATTGTTGTTAACAAGTGTTCATTTAAAGCAAATGGAAACCTCCAAATTATGATTCAAGGAGATATTGGAAAAGGATACTTAACTCAAAGTCTAGGCTTATGTCCCATTGGTGAATAGTCGAAGAGAGTCTTTAATGGGCAAAGAAATTTTGTTATAAAATTCTGTCCTTTAACTAACATATACATTGAATTAGGGCACAAACTGAGTGTCTCAGAATGTTGACAATATTTGTTGTAATATTGCACTCTTCTACTAATGCAGGCCCTCCTAAATTTACAGCATGGCTATCATTTCTTGTACAACCTGTCAGTTTATGAGGTTTTGAGGAAGTTTATCAATACTCTGAATGAAAAAAATATCCAACTAAAATATTTACATGGTATCTTAAAATAGTGGTTTCTAAAAGTACCAAAATCATCTTTCTCCCTTCTGACTCTTCCCAGTATTCTCTACATGTTTTACATTTAGAAAGCATAATCTTCCCTTTCAAAATGCAGGTATGAATTTGTAGAAGTTTAGACCTCATGCCTACTTCAGATACAAACTGAAAGTTAGACTGAATGGTATAATTATAGCTGTCTCTGTATATTTTGTAAGCAGTTAAACATTAGGCTAAGACAAGTGATGATCAGTGTGGAAATCTAAAGGAATTAGGAAATAATCATTCTGGAAATGATTAGAGGTGATACATACTTAGCCATAGCCTGCAGTACAATGTCTTTGAGTTTGCAACTGTTAAAAAAAAAAACAGTAAAAAAATGCAATAAACTGTGTCTCTTGTGTTGCTGCTGCTGCTTACACTTTCAAACAGTATTTAAACTGCTAAAATAACAAGACATTACATCCCCTCAGTGGTCCGTGTAATTACTCTTCTTTATGTGGTCAGAGTTACTTATGTTAAAGTAACTGCTATAACTGCTTTTTCCGGGCAGGATAAGGAAAGACAGGAAAATGTGTTTGTAAAGGATGGCTGTAAAGGGTTGAATTGAAATAAAAGCATTGTATTTGGATGGAAGTTAATCCTGACATTTCATACTGGCCCTGGGATGTGGAAATCTAAAGCTGCAAGGAAAATAATTTCTCAGTTCTGTCAGGTGACAAGGAGGTCATGCTGATAGACAAGGAGTTGGCAGTTTCCACTAAACAAATGATTGTGGAAAAATCATGAACACCCCAATTCCTTTAGGTATTTGCTGTCAAGTTGAAGAGATATTCAACATACAGTTTGATTCTCTTCTTTGGTAAGTGCAGAGGCATCTTTGTGCAAGGGAAATCTTTGTCGAAATCTTTTCTGTGTAGGAACAGAAAGAGAAAGCTTAAAAAAAATTTAAAAAATCATGTACAAATGTTATTAACGATACTGTATCCTTTCCTAGATGGGATATCTGCTTGCGTAATAATTTATGATAATCCCTGTCATACTCATGCAATGTTTATGTAGCAGAACATAGGAAAGACTGTGAAATAAAATTGTTCATCCTTAATAAAAATGGATAAATAATTTTATTTTCAGGCATAAAAATGGATATTAAATATTATGTTATGTTATGAATATTAGAAAAATTTAAATAGCTACAGCTCTTGCTTCTTTTATGCAGTTGATTTGACTTTAATCTCCAGGAAATTCAGTTTGTAACACTGAATATGCATTTTTGTAGAAAGCGTATGACAGCAGCATCTGAAAACAACCATTTAAGTTGCATACAGTATTAACAGAAGGGAAATATTAGAACAGAAAAAATTCTGAAATGTTTTCTTAATATGCACAAAAATAAAAAAAAAAACATAGCAATATGAATAATAATCATTATATACCCAGATTATTGTTTGATTTCAACAATTGGGCCTAAATAGATTTTCTGTATGTGCCATAGGGATTTCTGTCAGGAACATGATATTTAACACAATAATAAATGATCAGAAAAAAATGAACAGGCAGAAGAGTAATAGGTAAGGGTTTACACTTTCAACTACCCAAGGTAGCTAAAATTACAACTGAAGAATTGCAGAATTCCAAAATACGGAGTGATTAGACAATAGAAACAAAGATTCAATTAAGTGATGACAATTGCAAAATGATATAAATAGAACTGTTCCTAAACATCTAAGAACAAATATATGGTGAAGTGCTTTAAATAAACTTTTGTCACTCTGAAAAGAGTCATCATGAACAAATTTCTAATAATATAACTCAGTGATTAGATGTCAGCTAAACGAAAGAGGGATCATATATTCATGTAGATGTAATGCTATGCATTTAGGCAGAATTTGAGAAAAAATACATAACATACCTATAGTGCATCTTTATTATGAATACTGTAAGTACCTATATATCTCCAAAATATTTTCATATAAAAATTGACATATAATTTAACTTTAACAGTTCATAAAAGATATGATTAACTTAGCATGATATTTTGAGCTGGACACAGAAAAATTTTGGAGCAATTCTGGGACTTACTATAAAGAGGGCTGTACAAAACTACCTGGGAGATCAAGTTTTATCAGAAACTAGGAAAATATTTTGAATGGGCAAAGAGAAAAGATTGTGGCTATTTATCTTGGAAAAGGGACACAATAGTGATCTTGAAAATTGTGAATGGCATGATGGTGAAGTAAAAAAAATTTCTCTAAGTTTCTTACAATAAAGGAATTAGGGGAAAAATTGTTAAAATATCAGGCAACAGGTCTATACTGATTAAATAAAAAGTGTTACTTTCATCCAGTATGTGTGATTAGGAGATTGTTCATATACATAAATTGAAACAATAATTAAATTCATGAAGAATATGTCTTAGATTGGATATTAATGCTTTAGATACAATTTGTTACTCAGGCTGCTTACTGCAGGAATCTGAAAGGATGCACCAGACAGAACACACTATTCATGTTCAACACTAAGCTTTTCTTACAGCGTGCCTGTTCTTTTACTTAAGCTTGTATTCTTGGCAGTTATCAGAGACAGGCTAATAGGCTAAGAGGAACTTCATGACAATTTGTATGCTCATCTTAGATCAGGTCTCCTTAGAGCAGGTTGCTTCAAAGAACTTTAAAGGTGCGACCGTTAATTTACGTTTAATACTCTAGGTTTCCAAATTCTAGCATAGTAGAAGAACAGATACACAGGCAGTAAATTAAGGAACTGTTTTATAATTTCAATACATGACTTGATGCAGACTGTTAAAGATGAAAAAATTTCAATTTACTCTTACGGAAGAAAAAAGCTTATAGTTTTTCCAAAGAACCCATTGGCCACCAGTCTGGATGTCATGTAAATATTCAGACACAGCATAAAAAGCTGTATTTTAATGCAGTTTGAGTTAATTAAAGAATACTTATGTTCTTACATAGAAATAGTTGCTTCTTAACCTTGTCTCAATTCAGTGCAAATATCCCTTGCAGTTTTATCAGAACAAGCCTTTTGTCTTCTTACCTCTATAATTTTGAAACCCTACATCTCAACCATCTCCGCTTTAGTGGACATGTGTTCTCTCAGTAAAGTGCTTACATTCTAATTAGTCAAATTCCATTCAATCCCTTGCTAATTCAGAATATTAGAGTCTTAGCCATCTCAGCTGATCAGCCTCTAATTACCAGGCTGTTTGTGCTTTTAGCTTTCTGACAATTGGCAGTGATGCTTTTTGTCAACCATCATGCTTGTTAGGAAGACTTTAGCTCCATTTCCAACACAAACACAAACATTAAGCATAGTTTTATTGATTACCTTCACATATTTGCATGCTGGGCATCCTGCCCTTGCTGCAGCCAGAAGTCTGGCAACCAAGGATCCCTAGCCCTTGCTCTAATCTCAGGGCAGATAAGCAAATGGGCAATCATATCGGGCCAAGAAGCGTTGATACTTTATTTCCAAACCAAACCATTATTGGAATACCATACTTTTACAGAAAATGGAGTTTGCAAGCATTTGTTCCAATGCAGGGAAAAGCTGTTCCCTGCTGAGTCAAATGAAGTCCTGTTGTCACCAAGAGGAACATAAACTGGGCACTCTTCATGGACATGATAATAACCTTCCTTCATTAAGCTGGTTTTAACCTTCCATCTTCAGCTCAGCTTGCACATCTTCTGCACACTCTTACACAGCTGTGAATTTTTGACTATAGTAATGATCTCTTATGCTCTGAGGAGATGTTACCACTATACTTTATATTTACCTCTTTCCTTTCACCCTTTTGGAAATTACCCAGCTGTCAAAGAGGAAAAAGAATTCACAATCTGCATTTTTTCTCCTGAAGTCACTTCAACATCTGTCTACTTTATCTTCATTCTGTGTCTAGCTCCGGTAGTTAGAGTGGTGGAGGTGTTTTGAAGGGAATTTTCGCTTTCAAGCATAGAGAAGACTGATAAGTATTTCCTCTTTCATCATAGCTCCTTAATACGCATTGCCACCACCCCCACACCCCACATCTCCTGCTCCCCAGCCCAGCCCCAGGATATTAGATTACTTTCTCCCACCAACTTCATAATGACTCTTAATATAGATAAAATGCATCTCACCAGTTTTGGTATCCATAACATGCATTTTTGCATCTAGCTTAGATATTACTTGTGGTCAAGAGAAAATAGTACTCAGTAATGGATTTCTTTGCCAGTCTTTCTGTCTTGGATTAGTCACAGCTGTACCTCTGGATAACATTCCCCTCACCACCTACAAGGAGTTCAGATGGCTTGATCTGGTTTAGATCATGTATATGGCAAATGTATAAATTTAAGTGAGAAGGCTCTCACCCTTCCCATCTAAATTATTTAATTCTTTTGGGTCTGGGAAGCAAAAGTAAATTATTTAAGTGAACAGGTAGTTTTTACAGATGCATAATGGGATCTTTTGGCAGTAGACATACAATACGTATGATCCCTAAAACCTGCCTGAAATGAGGAAGCTTCATTTGGGCTGCTAATATGGAAGTTTTCATTGTTATAAAATTAAATTTGTGTACTGGTGAATTTGTTTATTTGCTTAAGGTCCCACACCTTTAATCAGTGTTATGATTTTGATGGTGTTGTAGGAGTACAAATTTTTCTCAATAGAATTCTCCAGAATAGACGGAGACTAGTTCAACGTTTAGGGCCCTTTTCTACAAAGAGTGTTCATGCTATTTTTACTGAAAATGACGATGAAGACACAAAGATGACATATATGTATACACATTTTTTTTTTTGGAGAAAATACAATGACAATGCATTTTTCACTTGCTACTGAGACTTCTCGTTTCCATTGAGCTGCATTCATTTGTCACCAAAATTCCAGAA
This sequence comes from Toxostoma redivivum, assembly GCA_013397375.1. Classification (NCBI taxonomy): domain Eukaryota; kingdom Metazoa; phylum Chordata; class Aves; order Passeriformes; family Mimidae; genus Toxostoma; species Toxostoma redivivum. Next base: position 143,214 of record VXBI01004761.1, read on the forward strand.
AAGATTTCAAAATTAATGAGTTTCACTGAAATGATATAGGGGGAATTAAATTAATGGAACAAATGCACAGAAATAAAATGAAGGGTCTTAGCCCATTAATTTATACTTTAATCATAGAAATTCAAAGAAATTTGATAACAGGGTGTATTTCAGTCCTGAAGAAATGTTTATAAGAGATTAGAATCTGAGAAATGAAGACTCACAAATTTAAATGCCAAATAAGACTGCCTGAGGTTTGGATTTTTTGTCTGCTTGTTTGTCTCCTTTTGGAGTTTGAGTTATGGGGGCTGCAAGTTCACCTGAAAACTTGAAAATGCTAAATCAAGACAATTCCTAAGAGGTCTTTTGATTCTCACTGTGCTGGTGAAGCCACAAAGCCACAGGAGATCTAACTTCACTCAAGACTTTTTGGTACCAAATTGTAAATGCAGCCATGAGTTGAGTTCATAGGGAGCCAGTCTGATGATTATTTTAACTTGGTGTTTTCTAGATGATTTTTCACAGGCATTTATTCAAATAGTCCAGAATGTAACATTAGAATGATTTAGCAAACTGTGTAGCTTATGTGATAGAATTTGAAATAATTAAATGAGATGCTCGTTTTGTAAAATGCATCTATTTCCACCATGGCTCCTGTAAATTCTAGTAATAAAAGACATAATCTAGATTAGTTGTGTCATTATATCAGGCAGGATGTAGGACTAAATGTTCACAGTTTTCTCTTTGCCTTTTAGACTCATGAACATGCAGCATTTTCTTTTTTCATTTTAGCATAGTATCTTGTGACTAAAAAAAAAAAAAAAAAAAGACGCTATTGTAAAAATTGGATTAAATTAGAAATTATGGCTTACTTCCTGTGTGGCTTTTGAATTGTACAATCCCAGTGGTTATTATCAAGGCGCACAGTTAGAAACTCAGCACAGCATTTAATTCTGAATAAGGTAATATTTTAAGAGTTTTTAAAGATCTTTAGCATTCTTCTTTGTTTGGCTCAGAAATCTTATATTGCTCACAAATAATCATGCTATTAAGTCGATTCTCATAATGATACTGTAACAAAGAAGATTGCACTATTGTAGCATTGCTGACATGCTCTTGATTCTTACTAGCTGCTGAAATAATTTTTTCTTTCTTTGTTGCTGCTTCAGTTTCTAGTACTTCTGCAGGTATCAAGGAGAAAAAGCTTAACTTTACTGCCTGAAAGCCGCAAATAGTTAAATACTTGATATCCAAAGTGGAATTCTACAAAGAAACATTGATTTCACATCCTCTGTCACTGTACTTGAATACAACAAGCTGAACCTGAGAACATTAATACTAAGTAATGAAACTAGAAAAAACAACTAGGAAAGTAGGCTGCAAGAAGTGTTTTGAATCTGTTAAGAAGAGAAGGAACCTACATCTCCCCTGAAGGCTTCTTTAATACAGAAAAGACCACAGGGTTCTTAAAAAGTATAAAGAAATCTTAGCTGGGAATTGACCTTCTGTAAAGATATCACCTTGGAGATAAAGATGTCACAGTCAGTGAAACAGTGACTCTGAAATTTGCCCTTAACTGCAACCTTCCTTACTAACAGGAAACTTCAGGGAAAGGCCTTTTGAAATAGTATGTTTAAAATAGGAACTCATTGTAGCAGTCATAGCTATGAGTAAAGTAAAAAGCAACAAAGGCAGAAATTAAAATGCCTTCATTGCTATTTGCTATTGAACTTCCATTTGTCCCATATATGCCCAGTGATGTTGTACAGAATATGATGTTGTATCATATTCTGTAAATCGCTCCAAAATGGGGTAGCAGTCAAGCACTGAGTTTTTTGGGTCACCATGACTCACCACTGCTCAGATCCCTCCCTACTGTTAACCTTAACAGTTAAAGGATGCTTCCCACCATTTCCCTCTCATTATTCATGGGTAGAGTGGCCCCATCCCACCTGCACCCTCTCCAGCACAGCAGCATCCTGTTCATGACACCAGTACAGGTGTTGCATCCTACTCCTAAATAGAAGGGAACACCCAAGATTTGTAGATGCTTACGGCCAAAAAAAAAATGTCAAAAGCCAGAAGGATACATAACACCTTTCAAAGCTACACACTTGGCATTTTGCCCCTATCTTCTAATAGTGAGAGAAAGAAAAGAAGTTTTCCCTGCCCTGGAGCAAGTTTTCTCATTTCTCATGCAATGACTTAGTATGCAAAGCTCATTTCCTTGGATCCTTCAAGAAATGGATCAGAAGGCCTTGAGGGTCTTTGGTATTCTTGATCCCCCACTACTGGATTGATCCTCAGTTGACAGTTCATGTCTCTTGATGCCACGCCTGTGCTGTCCTTTATGTTGGGTTGTTACTGTGGACCAGAATGAGGAAATGGCCCCAAAAAGGTCCTATCCTGCCTCTGTACAGCCACATCCTGTTTTAACTTGACCACTTGAATAGCTACCAGTGTTTGAGACATAGCAATTCATTAACTACCTATTATGCAAGCTTCTATACTGGATAAATGTTATATCTTCAGAGTCTGCTTAATGGTAATAATTTGCTGTTCATCCTCTCTTTTAACCTTTAACAAACACAATTTCTAATCATATATTGTTCTTTCTTAACATCTGATATTGATTTTAGACTCTGGTACCTGAGACACGTGCTAGAGATTTTATAGTACAGATAAATAGCACAACATATCTGTTACAGATCCAGATGCTCAAGTTTATTGTCAGATCTCCAATGTGAAGCAGTAACACCTCAGCAAAAGAGTGGGAATTTGCTATTCTACAAAGGTTCAGTGTATTAGATAATTGCATCAGGAAAGGTCAATAATAGTAATGAATTAGGTTTGCAAGATGGTTAGGTGCATTATTGTGTACTACTGAATACTTTTATACAAGAATTTCTTTAGCTGGCATGAACATGCTCATAGCTGGATGTGGTGGATTACCCAACATTGGAAATTTTCAAGATTCAGCTTTACAGAGTGCTGGGCCATCTTTTCTAGGCCATGCTTTTGCCAGGAAAGGTTGAACCAGATGTTTCTTGAGGTTTCTTCCAACCTGATATTCTGTGGTTCTATGATGCAATATTTAAATATATTTGCATCATTTAAGTTCCACTAATTACTTAAAAGAACAGAAAAGGAAACAAACAAGTGTGATCAGTACACTTGGAATGAGACAATAAGCTTGACATATAATAAGATATACTATACAATAGTATCATTTGCACTATTTTTATTTTAGAGCACAATAGTTCTACAATCCTTTTCCAAAGACAGTCATTATATTTTGACCTAGCTGCAGATCACCCAAGATTCAGAACTCAATCTGTACTGAATCTGATGTATTGTATTGTACCTTCTGTAACTATCTGTGTATAAATTTTAGGAGGTAATATGCCACTTTGTTTAAAGATTACTTCACAGATTTATTTGGCTTTAAACCATTCTGCACTTTATTCTGTAAATCCTTTAGGTGTTGAGCAGGTATAGAGCATAGAAGTAAATGAAGTATAACCTTTCATTTGTGGAGCTCAGTGTTTCATCTCTGTCATAGCACTGTTATAAAGAAGACATGGTTATTAATCTTCAAATAATTAATCAGATGTGTGTTACACACTAAAATACATTTAACCGCGGTATAATCACATTGTGGTTTCATTACTGAGCCAGAAGGAGATGTTTTACTTCAGTTCTGTTAACAGCCCCTGTAAAATCAAACATCATAATTTCTCTCTTTTTTAAGTACATGATTTGTAAAAGAAAAAGAGCCCAACACAAACTCTTCTGAAAGATAACAGCAGTCTTTCACTCAGGGTGTCTCATTAGTTGTCTGATGTGAGGAATGTATCTCAGCACCTCAGGCATTATTTACACAGCATTTAATTTATATATTAAACAGTTAATCAAAGTGCTTCATGGATTTAAAGTAAAATAAATTAAATAAAGCAGCACTAGATATTATATAAATAGCCAAAGGATAAAATAAAATGGTACAAAAATAAGGTGAACCCCTTACATATAAGTATACAGCATATGAAAATGTCTTATTTAATGAACATATCTGTGGGAAAGGTTTAATGTTTAATTATGTTTATAAATCATAGTTCAGTATCTAAATTAAATTCTATTTTAGAACTTTTTTTGCTGCTATTGGAATTTCACAAGTGCAGTTTTTTATATTGATCTCCATAAACATACATAGCTGTAGCTGGTTTGGGGTTTTTTTTACTTATTGTATTCTACTTAAAAAATATTTATGAAACTGGATGATAGAACAAAAAGCAGGCAAACAACAGTATGACACAGCTTTGGAAAAGCTATGAAAAGCTATGAAACTAAATTCTGTTCCCATGTACTACAGAGGTCATTGACTTTCCATTCATTCCAAGGTGCTTTGGGTTAGACACTTATTCAGACAAAATCAATTTGTTGAGTACTGCAACTGTCCAGAGACTCCTGGTAGCTACCTAATTTCATGTGAGTTCTGAGTTATATATAAGTTTTTAACATACCCCTAAAATTATTTTCCAAGTGGTAAAATGACAAATAGAAAGAAGGAAAAGTAGGCTAATAAAAATAGCTACGCAATAAATTTTAATTATGCTAGTCCACATTAAAAAAACCTGACTCCTTCATTAATTTTGCTCGGCTATGAAATAGCCAAGCAAAATTCTCTCTCTCTCCTTAGTACTATTGAATGATCAATATAGCATATCAGTGCTTCACAACCTACCTACCATACTCCTGAAAAAAAGACATCTTTATTTTCCTGTGACAGTCTGATTTAAAATGAGATAAAGCTGTTTGATTTTGGCAGATGGACAAATAAGTGCTATTTTTCTTGACTGGAATATAAATTATGACATATTAAAAGTGTGGAAAAGTGTTGCTTTAGGATATTTGGGGGAGGTGGTTTTTAAGAAGGAGAGGAAGACACCCAAGACAAGAGGAGAGCACAGGAGAGGAGAGAGGAGAGGAGAGGAGAGGAGAGGAGAGGAGAGGAGAGGAGAGGAGAAACATTTAGATGCAAAATAACAATACTGTTTAGAATTAAGACAATATTTCCTAGAAGTCTATCAAAAATTCTATCCTATTCAAAGAATGCATAGAAAGTTTTTTAAAAGTCTGAAAACATTTAGTGAAACATGAGACCATTTTCAGATATTTGTATCAAAAACCTGTAAAAAATATTACAAATTTTATCTGAATGCTAAAAAGATAATAATCCCAGTCTGTATGACTTTAAAATATAAGACATATATTTTCTCCTTCCTGTGCCTGTGAACTAGATTTAAAGAGGGTTAAGATATATCACAACCATTTGATACCTCTATCCTGGAGGTTATCCTGCAGAAAGGTATGAAATGCAAAGATTCTGTTGCAGAACAAAATGCAGAAAAGGCAGCTGCGGGATACTCATCGGGGAGCAGCAAGCAACAGATTCTTTTTCCTCATGGCTGAAAAGGGAGATGAAAGTCCTGATATTTTTTCTTTCAGTAATATTTGTGAAAAAATGATCATTTGACAACTCTTGGATAACCATGGTCTTGTGGTGCAAATACCTATCTTATTTTAACCTGTTCAAAAAAACTCCCAGTAGAACTGTTCCTTAAAGCCATGTTTTATTAGAAAATAAACTGCAATGAGGTAACTGAAATATGGAAAGTTCTAGTAAGTAAGTCTGAAATAAAATGTTTATGAAACCTTCCTCCTCTTTAAACCTATCTAATCACCAATGCCCACTGACTGCCTGGACAGCAAAAACTTTCACACCACCTCCTTAGAAGCCCACAGAGACTTTCCTCTTGAGTCACCAGAGACTCATGGGGGAACCTGTGCTGTGGGCAGTGTGTGCCAATGAGCATTCCCAAAGCTCGTCATAAGTTGGCTCAGGAAAGGAGCAATCCCCTGCATGTTTTAGTGTCTTCTTCCTAATCTAGGACAAAGAAAAAGGGTAGCTGCCTCCTCCTCATTGGTGGTTCTTTTATAATGCACTGTGCATTGCATGTGCAGCCAGCAGAGAGAAAACTAATATGACAGATCTCATCTACCTCATTTGCAAGTCCTAGCTGATGAGAAATATTCCTGAGATCTCAAACACAGAAAACACTTTGGACCTGAGTTTGTATAGGTTTCCTCATGGTTATGAAGTCTAGGTTGTACCACTTGGATCATTGCAAAGAGAAACTTAGGAAATTCCATGAACCTCCCAGAACGTGTGATCTGATCACAATGTCCAGGAGAGAGTCTCTGTCCCAGCATAGAAAAAATTAGGCAGATCACTGCACATTCTTGGTTTATTATATGGGCTCACTGACTCCCTTAATTGAAATTGATCAAACCTGTCCACATTCAGTTTCGGTTTCTGTTTTCAAGTGACACTTAGAATTAAGGCTATAGTTATCTTCTTTGAGTTTGAATTTATTGTAAAGGAGAAGAAAAAGATTCATAACTTTCACTCCTACAATGAAGCTCTGCAGTTACATAATGTAAAAAGCAAAAGGTGAAATTGTATTCCTTAAAGATAATGGGAGTTCTTCCATTTGTGCCATAGCCAGAATGTCAGTCAGCAATGACTGTCGAAAGTCAAACAAACATTCATATGTTGGACCACACCAGAGATGAATACCACAGGGGTCTGTTCTCCCTGTACGATTTGCATAAGCCACCTCTCCTTTCAGCTGTAACTGAAATGCTTTTGTAGCAGCAGCTGCAACAATTAGTGAGATGGAGGAATGAGCTGTAAAAAGGTATTTAATAAATTTCAAGTGTTTGCTGATGGCTTTGCTCTCCACAGAATGGCTTGTTTATTCTCAGGAAAAGGAGTCTGAATCATAGGGCTGTAAATACTCCTTTCAATTTTTTAACGGTCTTCCAGGCTCTTTGTTGCAATTCAGATTCTAGACGACAATAAGCAAGCATGATTTGGAAGCCCCTTATATTAATTGGATAGGTGTTTGCTCACTGATGGCAACCACACTGCTTTACAACAGTGATCTTTCCCTACTTGTAATTATTACAGACAGCAGGATTTTCAGAACAGTTTCTATTTCTTCGCCCACAAAGAGTGATGTATGTACCCAGTTTATTTATTTATTTATATCTAAGTGTAAACACTGGCAATATCTGTTCCTATGTTCTGAAGTCACAGGGTTGCAAATGGAATATTAGTAACCATGCAACAATTTTTTAATGTGAAAACTATAAATCACTTATTTCTATCTATATGCACCACAGATCAACCAGCATACTTTTTCTAGCACTGTATTCATGTGTCTTGGTTTTTCTCTATCACCTAAATTTCTTTCAAATCTCTAATATGTTCTGTGCTTTCAACTATCTAGAAGTTGAATACACCTTCATACTTTACCTCTTATTTGCCTTCCACTCTGAGGTTTATTCAAAATTTGCATCTTCTGTGCTCAGCAATATCTTCCTCAGTGGAATCAGAGTTTAGATTAAGTGTGCTTGTTGGGCAGTCATCTGACACAATTAGCTCTAGTTAGCAGATCTGTTTACTCACAAATATAGTTTCCAGGTAGATCGTAACTCACATGACTGGCAGTGCACATCAGTAAGTCTCATAAATCTTTTACCTTTATATTCAATGTCACTACACTAACATTCAAGATCTATCATAAGAATAAGAAGCTTAAACCTTATCATACCCTTCATATAATTTTATTTTAAGTATCATTAAGTATCAGTGTTCCTTAATGGATTTTGGATAATTAATCAGTATATTCTAGGCAGAATAATAAGCTCAAGAATAACCAGATTTATGTACAGCAATCAGTAATAGTGAATGCGGAATGAATTGCACAACACTTCAGTACAAATGATGCTATTTTCTCCCAGTGTAGGTTTTTCCATTATGGGATTTGGTACTCTGGGAAAATCCAGGAGTTTAAATGTACCAGAAATTAAGAGATTACTCTTTTAATGGAAATACTACTTTTTTAAAACTATGTTTATTAAGTTATATAAATAATTCAAATCTTATTTTCCTAAATGTTATGGTATGTCTTAAGTATCTGACATTTTTCCATACTGTCACTATGTAGGTACTTCCTAGTAAAGACTTCGCAAACACCAGCCCAACATCATTTCTGATGTAAAAGGCATGACATCAACATCTAAGTCTTGTATTATGTACACTCTTACCTTACAGTATATGAACAAGAAAGAAATAGTTAACAAAGGACTAAATGATATGTATTTTGTCTTTGGAATTCATAAAAATTTGGGATTTTGCTGCAGGATTGGAGCCGCACTGTGGTTCCTTTCTCTTCCATAGGTCACTTGATCTCCATAGCACAGGCACAGGTCCCTGCAATCAGTGTGTGCAGCTGTTGTACCATGGAAAACCTAATTCTTGTCTGTGACTTGTAGCCGTGCAACCGCTCTTTTCACATGAGCTGAATCTTCAAATGCCCTCTTAAGTTCCTGGCTCAATCAAAGTTTTTGGAAATAGGCAGCTGTTAAATACAGCAGATATATTTAACAGAGTAAGAGTAGAGGGAGACATTCTCTGGTTTTCTGACTTGAACTAGAACAGACTTCTTAAAAATATAGTTCTAGCTAGATGTTCAGTAATTTACTTTTAAATTTCATTGACATGTATATTCTGGAGAGAGTGATATATATTGACATTTAGCATCTAGCTACTTCCTTATTGATGGCAAGGCCAGTTGGTAGATATTATTCCCTTATGCAATGCTAAGCAAATGCAAAACTTATTAATGAGCATTTATTTGAACTAAAAAAAAAAAACAAAACAAACAAAACAAAAAAACTTGTCTGTGTCTGTGGCCCCAGTGGATTCACTTTCTGCAAATATTCTAGCAAACAATTTTAAGAGGAGGCATGTTCACTGAACGGCCCAGCTGAGCAGCTCATGCATATTCAAAAAAATATTTGAGCATATGCTTAACTTTGAACTTCAAATTGTATTGAGTCTCAGAAGGATTCAAGCATGTGCTTAAAATTCTGCTTGTGATTACTTACATCAAGAAATTTGCCAAACTGTGTCCTGAGGTAAGACCACATGAATTGACAGCTATCCAAAATCAGCTGATGCATGGTAATTTGCACAATCAGATCACTTTTGGTCTTGATAAAATCTTTGCATTAAAGTAAATTTGTCTCTTGAGGCTCTTAGGACACCTATTGCTTAAAAACTTGACATCAAGCTCTTAAAATGCTTTACCTTAATCCACTTCTAAAGTGTGTGGTTATTCCTTGTAAATGAGGGATAAGAACATCTCATGAATTTATAGGTAGATAGGCAACTGATGCATAGCTATGTCAAATTATATTTCAAACCAGAAAACTCCATGGTCTAGTTTTTTTTTTCCATTTAGCTCCATTAGACACAGTGGAGCCCAAATAGCATAGTCATGGTCAGGGATTCCTACTTCTTTCCTTGGCTAGGAACAGAAAATACATAGAAGATACGTTTTTCATTTAGTGCAAATAGGGTGAATCTGAACCTTAGTGTTATAGCATGAATTAAGAAGGGTTTATGGTTAGGGACTATACTACAACATTCATTCTTGTCATTGAAAATATATTCCTTGACCTTTAGCAACCACTTAAAAATCCCAGTAAAAGTTCTTGATACTTTCAAATGGAGTTCATCTCTTCATGCACAGATAAAGTGTTTTGTTTCTTCCAAAACTATATGCTTCGAAATAATCAATTTAATTATTTTTTATAATAACCATCAAACTTGATTTTTTATTCTGCAGAAGGAGTTACCTAAGACATTATCCAGTTTGTCTGTCTCTGATAGTTTGAACTCAGCTATTCCCCATTTTTTATTAGTATAATCTTCGGTCTTGACTTTGATAGTTTTTTGCTGTATGAGGATGTCACCGTTGGTTTATAACTCTTTAAAATTGCTAGACAATTTAATTCATCTTCAGCTGTTGTAATAAACACTTGATATTGATCTTTCCTTAATTGCTGAATTTATGGTTCCACTCCCTCTCTTTTGAATTTCCTACTTTTGATAATCTGTTTTCATTCAGTGGACTTGACATAAGGGAGAGGAGAGGAGACAAGAGAACATTTCTTAAATGAATGTAGGCAATAGATGTCCAAAAAAAAATCAGTCACTCAGGTTAGTTAAAATCTCCAAGTGTTCCAGTAATAATCAAATAATAATGATAAGAATTTTTAAAAGTTGTTCATGTACATTGCAATTGTTGTTTCTACTGCAAAAATTAAATCATTAGTCAAATGCCAATCATTAGCCAAAATTGCACTGTTTTCAAGATTTAATTTAAATATGTTTCAATGTTTCACAGAAAAGACAGAATAAGACCCTCATACAAACCCTGAAGTTTAGAAATCATTCTCCCTACTTAAAAATACAACTTGCAAAAATGAGCTCAAAGGAAAGCTGAAAATCTGGTTGTTATTAGAGTAGTTTCTTTTCCTGCATGAACTAATGGCAAGTCCTATAGCAGTTTCATTTAATGGTATTTTCTCTTCTTTCTCCCATAGTTGTTTGAAAATAGGAAATGGTAGATCATGTTGACAAGTTGTCGATTACAGTTAAATGTTGCTAGCAAATGCCTTTAAGTGCCCTAATTAAATCTACCATAACTCTTTTAAAATTTAACAATATGTGTTCTTAAGAGTATGCTAATTTTTCTTAGTACAGGGAAAAAAAATAGAAGTATGAATATGTATTTTAAGGACTCACTGTCATGACACATGTATGCATGAAATCCTTTAGGAAAAGAAAATTGAAACTATAAGTAATTTGGAATAGATAAATCATATCTCACCATGAATTGCAGTTTTTTCCTTTAAATTGTTATGGACAGTATGGCTTGCAAGTGGTCTGGTTGTGCCCTGTGCAGCATCCACAGCCAAGAAAATGTGGAAAGAGAGTCACTGCCTTAGACGGGCATTGGAAACAGTGTTCTGTGTGAGTGGTCCACAGATGTCAGGGACTCTGTCTAACACATTCCTGAACAAATATCACCAATTTTCATTGGAATAATTTGTTAGCTGTCAAGGCACAGAGATGACTTAGTGAAGAGAGTAATTTTCATTTCCCTACGTCAACCCAAATTCAGTAATAGTCTTTGTTCTGGAAAAAGAGGAAAATGAATGTTTAACTCACTACAAGTAATTCCTCAAATAAGACACATTAAGCTGAAATCTTAGTTGTAATGAGACTGAAATAGATACATCACAACAACACTGACTTACTTTCTTAACACAAATTGGGGTTTTTTTTCTTACAGAAGCAGAAGTTCTAAATCCATCAGGCACCAAAAAATGGGTAGGGGTTCAACCAGGAGGAAAACAGATTGGAAAGGATCACAAATTGGCTTACATTACCTACATACAGAGAAATATTTCTGAAGTTGATTTTGTGTGGGAATATGACCCTTAGTTGAATGGTGAATTATGGTATAACTGAAGTATTTGCTTAGTCATTTTTCTTATTTAAATGTTTACCTGCACATTTACATGGAATTCTTGAAACACAGCATCCCACACACACTAACAAGAGATGTACGAAAAGCAAATAATTGGATAAGACTTTACCCATGGAAAGTTACAACACTTTTATGTATTCACGGTGCAGATGGCACCTAAAGAAACCCTGGAAGGAGTAGCTTCCAGACCATGCTGAACTGATAAATCTTCAAAATCACTGGGTGTGGCCTTACACTGATGCCTACCCCAGTAACAGATATCCATGCTTCTCTGGAAGGATTTTTGCACTAAGATATTTGCAAACAAAATTGCAGTCATGTTATTCAAGTAAGTGTTACCACTGAATGTAATTCAACTCTTATTTTATTCAACACTTAGGCATTTTTTAAAGTTCAGCTTTGTTATATGGAACAAGCCTTAGGGAGACTTATAAGGAAATTCCTGATATTGTGACTGAGAGGGGAGTCCCTTTTTGGGTAGAAGACAGCAATGGAAAAGGACTAGAGAGATTGTACTTGTTTGTTGCACATACTTGAAGAATATTCACCTAACTTCTTTTCAGTTTTGCTCACAGATTGGGTTCATGTTTTTATTTTGGTAATTAGTTGTTGACTTCAGTATTGCCTTCTATTTATGCAATTGGTATAATTACATAATTAATGTAAATAGACACAATTATCAAAATATTTTGGATTTCTTGAAACTTCACAGAAGTCTTATAACATTCACTCACTGATAGCCAAAATACTGCAATATGATATTTTCTTAAAATTACATTATATTTTTTTAATTACAATTACATTATATTTCTTTTATGTCATAGCCCAAAACTGTGCCTGTATTGCAGATTGTAGCATGAGAGCAAGCTAAATGTACTTTTTACCACATAATGTCCAACAATTTATAGAAGCATGAAATGAGAAGACTTCTCCCAACTGCCTCTAAAACACATAAAAATAACTAAACAGAAATTTTTACACAGAAATATGCAGCAACATTAAAATTCACATTCAATTCCACAGCTGCTTGTTTTTTTACAACTCCCAACATAGTATTTTTTTACAATCTGCCTCTTAATGAAACAGAAGAATTGAAGGTCAGATGGATGGATGGATGGATGGATGGATGGATGGATGGATGGATGGATGGATAGATAGATAGATAGATAGATAGATAGATAGATAGATAGATAGATAGATAGATAGATAGATAGATAGATAGATAGATAGATAGATAGATAGATGTGAGCATAGGGCATTGGAAAGTAGGACTAAGTGTCTTCATTTCCCTAATGGAAGCCCTACAACTATAGTTCCTTTATGCTTAACAAATTTTTAATATTACTGGTTGCATGAAAAGAAGAAAGCCACAGTTATTCTGTGCTACAACAGGAGAGCTGGAGAAATTAAGGCTATCAGAACACCCTGAATTCCAAGGAATTCTGCCTGGCAGCAAAGAGTTTCATAACTTCTGTGCTAAGAACATCAGCTGAACCCCAGAGACAAGCAGCATTTTAGTCATTTGCAGACATCTCTAAGAATATTTTTTTCAAGATAATTTCAAGAACCAGACTGAAGACGTCAGAGTAAAATAATCTACAAATCCATAAAAGGATTGAAGACTTTTATTTGCCATCTCACTAGTCAGCTTTGCTCTGTGATAAAGATTGAAGTGGTAGCAGCACTTAAGGTCATTGTTAGTGCACCACGAGGAAATTATACAGTTGTGAAAATCTATGGATACTTTGAGGATTTTCCTTCCATTTTCTGCTTATTATAAGTCTAATATTTGGTAACTGGTTAGGGACAATGAGATTTTTCCAAAGAATTATGCATTGAGGCATCTTAAGGGGAACTAAAATCTGAAAATCTTTTCCAAATTGTGACAGTGGAATATTAACAACTGATTTAACAAGATTGCACTGTGTATATTTATGGGAGGGTGGTTTGTAGGAATAGTGCAGAAGGCAGTCTTCTCCAATGAATTACAGCTGTACTGATTGCTGAGGAGTGAAAACAGCTTTGCCTGCCCAGTGAGGACAGGTGTTATAAATGAGTGGGTTAGTTGGAGTTTGGGATTGAGTGTGCTGGCTGTGGTGTGAGGAGATAACAGACAGGGTTAGGCAGCTGGGTAAGGAACAGCTTGGGGTTAGGCAGTCATGAAGAAGGAAACACAGAGAGGAGTAGTCAGTGCTGTGTGGAGTTGTCTGAGAGAAGGCACAAAAAGTTTTTAATAAGAGACTGGTGATGGTGCCAGTTGTTTCAATTTGTCCTAGATAGGAATTACACTCCACCATGCAGGAATTTTATATTTTTATTATGAAAAGTTCCTCAAATCTGCAACACATGCACTTACAACACTGGAGATAAAATATGACTGTGTCTTTTACCCTTTTATATGTTGAGGTGCTGAGTAACAGTAGCCAGGAACGGTACTTTTGCAGTGAGACTCAACCAGTGCTCCCCACTTGTCTCTCTGTTCTTCTGAAAGACTGGGAAGGATAGCAAATTTAAGAAGAGACTAATTCTGGGACATTCATCTTTACTTATGGCTCAAATAGTTCAAAATTTTTTGTATTTAGCTTTATTGGGTTGTTTCAATGCAATTGCTGTTATGTAGCTAATAGAGTGAATACACTGTAGACATCTGCAAGTATGCTAAGCACTTGAACAAGTGGGGTTGCACTTTACATCTCAGATAATACTTCAAAAGTACCTCTAAAGAGAGGTGCTCTATGGTCACCCTCTTTTCTCACATATAACAGGTGTATAACTCCCACTCACTTCTAAGTTAAGCTACCAAGAAAAGTGAAGGATAATTTTCAATGGCAGAGGTCAGTACATTAAAAATTCCTGTCTTTTTTTCTTCATATAGCCCAGAAGGAAATATCTTCATCATTATTTCATTTCTTGGATTTGTTCATTTTAGCTTTTATTTGCTGCAGATACCAGCTAGCCTTGTCACCTCTCTCTTCCCTGGACTGTGGTTTTCCTCTTTGACCTCTACGGCCCAGGAATAACACAGAGACTTCTTTGGTCTTCCAAATGCTGTCAGATTCTCTAGTCACCATCTAAATGGGATGAAAGGGGACCATAGCCCACCTCTGTCATGACTTTGGACTTTCCTTAAATACTGAAAATCAAAATACAGGAAATATCTTTTTTATTCATGTCTGCTACAATGCCAAGAAACCAACTGGCTACAATTGCCTTGAAAAAAATGGTGGCATACATAATTATTGGTCTGTTTTAACTTTCAAGAGCTTCAGAACAATGACAGTTTTATTTACAATCAGCCTAAGGTAAGTATTATCTTATTATTGCAATTCAGCCTCTCCTTCTCAACCTTTACCTTAACACATATATTTGAGGCCTGATCCTGCTCTGAGGTTCTAAATGAGTGCATTTTGTGTCTATCTGTCCTCACTTAGTCATCTGTGTTCTTGTGCCCAGGAATCAGTCATCGTCCAAAAACAACTTACAGGTGCAGGTCTACTTTTCCATTTTCTCTGCTCAGCAGTATAGGGCTTTAAAAACAAGATTTTTAAAGGCACTATGAAATTTATCTCCCACTGATTTTGATGAGAGCAAAATGTCTAAATACGTTGCAAAATCTTGTTACAAATGACTAGCAAAATCCAATTTTCCCAAGTGACTTAAGCAGACTTAGGAACCTGGGAACTCAGACACACAATTAGGTTACTACTGCTCAACATGTAACCATTCATCAGCTTAGCTTGAACTTCAATCATTTCAGGCTAGGCTAAACAACATTAACTTATTTGCCACTGGCTAAGACTAAGTGCGCAAACATTTAAAATTGCCCAGCTAATTCAGTATATCTTGTAAAATCATGGTAATATGACAACATTCCTGGATGAATTTTATTTTTGAAAATCAGTGGGATATGGAACTCTGATAGAGTAGTGAGTCTCTATGACAATATATTTTATGCTGCATCAGCTTTTTTGGCATTGACAGTCCTGTCTTTGCTCCAACCCTTTGGCACAAGGTGGCAGAGTATCCCCTTCACTATGTTGTGATTTATGCTCATATCAGGCAGCTGTATTTGCACCAAGAGTTACAGCTTCTGTAACTCATCCCAAAATGTATTTTGTGGTATAACATTATAGTCAATAATTAATTTGTGCAAGTATATCACAGATATCTAAAGCTATTTCTATGTTGAATAACAACTAATGCATATATAAGCTAGCATTGCATTAACTGCAGTAGCAACAATGAAACTGTGGCAACATAATATTCACTGTGAGGCAACTACATCAATATTTACCCAGCTTCTCAAACAGATGAATATTGTTTTGTAGTATGTACAGTAAAGCACTTCCCAAGACAGAAAGTTAAAAATTCATGTACAAATACCAAAAATAGCTACACCAAAGATCCATGTAGCCTGACATCTTACATGCATCCATGACTTGGAGCAGAGTGTCAGAGTAGGGTCAGTAGGCTGTAGTACCTTCCATGGGATGCCGTTCAAAATAGCAGCAGTCTGAGTATCACAGACTTTTATTTCTGCATTTTCATAGTCTTTGCAACATATTTCTTACCAGAATTCACCTGGTCAGTTTTTGATCCAGTGTCGCCTTTTGCATGCACACTGTTATGCAGCAATGGATTTAATGGCATTCTGTCTGGAAAAAAAAAATCTGACTGTTTATTTTGACCTGTCTAGTAACTATATTTGATATTATTCAGCTCTTTACCTTTAACAGTTTGATAATAACTCTTTCCTCAAGGTCACAGAGGAAAACCGAGGTAGAGAAAGGTCTGAATCTATTTTCTTGATTTCTGTCTTGTGACACAGACACAGAACCTGCCTTCTCTTGTATATATCAATTTAAAATATTTGGAATTCAGATGAGTTTGCCTTACTGCATTCCTGATTTGAATCAAGCTGGCTGGCAGTGAATACTTCTTTGCTACTGTAGCATAGATATGGTATAATATATGAAGGAAATATTGCAGTGAAGGCACTTAAATGTTCCAGAACACCTCTCTTGTGCCAGGATCACAGGTCTTCCTATTCAGCTTGTATATGTGCTTTTTGCATTTATTTTTATTTTTTGTTATCTCCAAGTAAACACTTTAAGTATGTGGGCTTTATTTGCAGACTATTAACTGGTTGCTATTTCTCCAGACAATAACCATGTTGTATAGATTATCAGTAATATTACCCGTTCAGTTCTTTTCTGTTTTCTGGCATCTTCTGCTCTGAGCAACTCTTATCTACAACTTTAGCATCATTTCAAGGAGCCAACAGCTTCTTCCTCAGTACAGGATATTGGTCATTAAACTCTATTCAAGTAACAATTGGTTTTTCCAAGATGACTATTCCTACTTACTTATGTCTCTTTATGTCACTATAGATTTGTTCTTAATTGATAAACTGAGGTGACCTGTAAATTCAGAAATGTGCACAATATGTTAGAAAGAAAATTGTTCTTCTGTATGTTGCATCATTTAATAAATCAGTGTCTTTTTATGATTCCTTTTTTTTCATCAGCTGAAATAATTCTCATTGTGGACAATTTCTCTTGTAAAGCAGTTTTACATAAATTCATTTCTTAGCAATTGGTCTATAATGATGTTGCTGCTGAAATAATTTCTCCCTATGCTTTATTGGCTTTTTTTCTTGACTTTTAAGCAAGACAAGAGCAAACAGACTTTAGAGCAAAACAACAGCAATCAGTGAAAGATTTTTGTTCTGTTTAGCTCTTAGTATTTTTTTCATCTAAAAACCCCCAGTTCTAATACAAAAACATAAAGGCAAAATGCTGTGTAAAGACTGTATCTTGTGGTCAAAAAAAGACAAGGAAATTCTTAGAAGAGAAGCCACACAGGGATTTGCCCATAATGCTCTAAAGTTTTGTCTATTACTAATATTAGACAATGAGAACTGAGCCTGTTTAGCCTTGGGAGGAGACAATGAGAGGCAACCTCATCCGTGTATATAAGCACCTGAAGGAAGGGTGTCAAAAGGATGGAGCCAGGCTCTGTTTGGGGATGCCAAGCAATAGGACAAGAGGCAATGGGCAGAAACTGAGGCACAGAAAATTGCTCTTGAATATGAGGAAGAACTTCTTTACTGTGCTGGTGACTGAGCATTGGAACAGGTTGCCCAGAGAGGCTGTGGAGTCTCCCTCACTGGAGATATTCCAGAACTGTCTGGACACAATCCCTCTTGAGGAGGGAGGGCAGACAGAAGACCTACTATGGTCGCTTCCAACCTCCCCCATTCTGTGATTCTGTAATGCCTCTAATTATGTCCTAGATTCTGATGCAACAGCTATAAATTTAAGATAATTTGAACATATTTCTTTCCTTCATATAGTCAGAAATTATGCACAGATACTTTTTAACCAGATACACACATTTCTCATGAGAATTACCTTTAAAAGATAAAATATCATTCCAATGCATTGTAGCAAATTTTGAGAAATTCCTAGCAATATTCCAAATGAGCATTTGTGATTTATTTCTGTGTGGAGGAAGCACTAGTAATAATAGATATTAACAGCAAATATCAGACTCTTCATTACAAATGCTTTTTATACATTGCTTGTTAAAGAGATAGGTTTGCTTACTTTGACAATTTTTTAAACTGAATCTACTTTTTTCTTCTATTCATCCGTCTTTGAGTTTTGACATGTACTGTGTTTCTATGAAGGCTTCAAGAAATGAGATGACCTTGCCAAAGATCAAGAGGTGTGTCTGGAAGAATTACATTATCTTGGAAGATGGATTTATGTGATTACTGTGTAAAATAGTACTTGTTCAGTAATGAATGATGACAATACTGTCAGTGTTGACTGATCATTAGAAATCTTTATATGGCAGATCCTTTAAGGTAGTGGAAGATATGAAGGAAAGAATAAATGAATATCAAGAAGACAACAGTTTCTATGTCTATGGAATCAGAGCATGTAGTTCTCTGCAACACCTTTAATTATTTTCTTCATATTTGTCTTTTTTCACAGACACAAATTTATTATAGATGACTCCAAAATTGCTTTATAGTGCAGATGATGTCATTAACATATTTTGAAAGCAGTTAATTTTAATATTTGCAATTATAAATCCCTGCTTATAAATATGTTTTTAGGTAGAGGCCATATTCATAAAGATGTACTAGAAAGATAAATATATTGTTGCTCATTGTTTTTTCAAGGTTTGTATCACAAACTTTAAAAGAATATACATATTTTGTCATTTTTGACCCTGGCATACTTTTAGACATTGGAGTTTTCTACTGCATTATTTACCATGCTGTGTTGATACATTAATGACTAAGTAACCTTTAGGAAATTATATGCTAGTATTTCAACTATTTATATTCATTAAAAATAGATGGTCATTAATGTGGTAATTTAAATACAAGGAGAACTGGCATTATTCTCAGCTTTACCTCATGCATATCTCCATTAAAGACAGTAAGTCAGTAGTTTTGCTCTTAATTTACTTAGGTGCAAGTGAAAGCAAAATCACTTTGCCAGCCTGCTGGTGTATGTAGTAACTGAAGACATATATGCACACTCAAACCCTCCCTATATATACATATATATATATATATATATTTCAGTGAAAGTTCATATATAGGATGAGTAGAATAACAGCTTGACAGAGTACATTTAGTTTATGAGCAATTAAGTCGGAGCATGTTTAGTGGATTTAAGTGTTCTTCTCTTTCAGTTGTATTATGAAAATATTTGCTTATACCAAAGTAAATTTTTTAATTTTTTTTTGAGTGAAGGAGCAGGTTTTTCAGCAAGACTGTGTAGTTTCCATCCAAAAACTGCCCATTATCCTGCTGCATTACTCTGGGCAGCTGACTGCAGGTGGCCCTATGTGAGCAGAAGGGTTGAACCATCCAAGCCAAACTATTCTGTGGTTCTGTGCTTCTGTGACACCAATTCTGAAAAATATCCATGTAAAACACACTGAAATATCTCCATGTAAGATGCAGTGTTACAATTTTGATAACAAGTTGCATGTAGAAAAAAGAATACGAAACAGTTAAGTGCTCATTAAGATGTACTGATTTCATGGTTTTGATGTAGTGAAATAAAGAATGAGCCAACTTTTTCAGGTTTTATCTTAGCATATTTGCATACACCAGTAGTCACCAGAACAGGTATTTTAGCTCATGAGAAGAAAAGTGCTACAGCTACTCGTAGTACTTAACTAAATTTATCATTCCTTTCCTTGACCTTACATTTAATGAGTGTTAATTATTAGTTCCTTTTAATTATACTTCATGGCCTTTGTCCTGGAGACAATCCAAGGAGTAGATCATTATGGTATGCAATTTGGTGAAACAGTTTCCAGGCATTATGCCATCCTCAAGACCATGTGAAACAATCATTATTAAAATTAGGAAAATATTAGTGTGCATATTTAGATTACAAATAATGGGAGAGAAATGGTTGACATTATTCCTTGGAGTGCTATTAATTTGATTTGGCTTTTACTGTAATTCCTAACCAATTCAAAATTAAGAGCATTGAGAACAGCAGTATGTCAGTTCTGTTGCTCCATTTGCTGACAGAAAGCACAATGGTTTCTTATCTTTCTCAATCTATTTTTAAGTTCATGTGTAGGTGTAAAAAAATTGTCCCCCCACTGCTTTGGAAGCAGCTGTTAGGCAGGATCTGTTACTTCTTAGCTGAGTGATTTAAACAGTCAAGGTGAAGTAAAACTAACTAGCACAGGGTCTCACGCAGGCCAGTGGCATCAGGGAGGGACCAGTGATAAAGGCAGACAAATTCTTGAGCTGCTGGACTGTGCTGAAATGCTTGGATAGCCACAGGTGCTTCTGCACAGCTACCATGGCTACATTCTAACATTTGGTGATGGAGGCAGCTTGCAGGTGCTATCAGATTTGTACAAAGGCAATAAATATCTCTGTAGATACACCCAGATATAGCATAAGTTAATTTAAGCCTTTAGGCCTTTTATAATTTTACAACTATGTTTTTGTAAGTATTTTTACATCTTATTACTTGAAAAATCAGGCATGTAGAGAAACTGACTCAGAGGTTGATCCCACAAAGACTTGCTGAACAAATAATTTTATTTTCCTGAGTTTTCCCACTGCAAGCTTTGTGCAAATTTGTGCTGTAATGGGAAATGATTTAATACTTTTAATGTTGTTTTTGCTCATATTAAAATGCATTCAACATAACTACGAGTTGAAACAAAACTATTCTTATGCTTTTGCAGTACTCCATTATACTACATCATAATCAATATATTAAGACAATTTGTCCTAGTTGTATCATGGAAACATATTTTAATATGACCACCAAAGATCTTGTTTCTAATTAATAAAATCCAATTCCAGTAAAGTCTTTAACCAAAACCAAGTACTTCTGGTTCTCTCGGTATAAGTCCGGGACTTATGTACTTGAACAGTCTTTTTCTTCTTCTTTCTCACTAACCTTAGCTGAGATTTAAAAATTACTAGCATAACTCTTTCATGTTCAGAAAACAATCTTACCAAAGTATATGGTATTTTTTCCTTCAAATTAAAAAAGGCCTATCTTTGTAATAGGCCTTTAACATAGCAATCTTGAACATTAATTCAGCGAGCAATGTTTATTGTGATTTGGCACTTTGTTACTTATATCTTATTAGCAAATTTGTGATTTTATTTATTACACAATTATTATTTTAAAAGTTAAAACTACTTGGCTTGTTCTTTAGAACTTCTGTATTTTTTTCATGCAGTCTTCCCTCAGTGCTCCTTTTTTAGACAAAATCTCAGATTTAAGACCTATTTTATTCTCAGGGATTTCACCTGTTTGAAATTTATACAGATTTAAAAAGCAGTTAGACATGATCTTAAACCATTCTTACTGCATTAAATACATAATGAGTGTCTCTGTTTGCTTTTCTCTTTTAAAGAATCCAAACCAGCATTTTACAATGACAACCCCAAGAGAAAAACAGCTCAGGGATAGTTTCTCAGTTACTCTTATTTTGTCCTTTGTTTTTTAGTGATCTAGACACGTATCTCATAGGTTTCTCTCTCTTTTGATTGTGACAATACCTCATGGTTTTGCTTTATTTGTCTCTTTTTGACTATACTATTTCCAGCTTCACTGTTTTTGAATCTTCATACATAATTTCAGGACAGTTTTCCCAGCAATTTTTAGCTGTAATTAAAAAGTTAATCACATTTTTTCACTCAGTTCAGTGGCAACCCATAAAGATCTCTTCACACCAAATAAATTTCACAGTGAATATAATGTGGATCTAGATCCATGCTGTTGAGTAGCATCTTTCTAAACTGAAAACCATCAAATCAGAGTTAGTGGTTTCAATATTACAAAGAAGAGCTCCAACAAACTCAGGTCATTGTCCTAAGGGTTCATGGTAGTTTAAAGAATTAGTTTTTGCTTAATTATAATGATCCTTTCATGAACAGAATCTCATTTGTGTTAGTAGTCAAACGATTTTAATTTGGAAAGTTCATTGCAAATAAGTTGTGTTCTCTTGATTTGGGTAATTATACTCACTTAGTATGTTAATGGCAAGGACTGCTCAGGCTTTTTAAAAACCTTCCAGCTCTCTGTAGAACAGTTATTGAAAGGAGTGGAGAGTATGCAGTTCTCTTTGATCACTTTAATGAACCTCACTGTTTTTATTGTCTATTCACTTATATGCAAAGTGTAGTGCAACTGTGTATTAGCTACTAATTAGAGTTTTATTGAAGAAAAATAAAAGCATCCTAGGTCATAATTAAGATTTTGAACATTATCATTTCAAATTATTTTCAAACAACAAAACAAATCCTTTTTAATTACTTTTAAAAATGCATATACCTTATTGCAGAGGTTTTGTTCTTTGGTTGTTTTTTATAAGGACTTAATCTCTGTCAAAAAGGCAAGTTAGACCACAGCCATTGTCACAACCTCTGTCAGCCCATGGATAACAACAGAAGGACAAAACTGTGAGAAAAACATGAAATTTTTATGTCCTTGTTGGTCTCACTAGCAAAATTTGCATTTACATTTCCATCAGCGAATGTAACAGCATTGTCATAAACCTCTCAGCCAATGAATGTCCAGTAGCTACAAATAAGGATCACAGCTATTGAATGATGTTGCACTTCTATGGATCACATTTAGATAATTCTTTACCACTTTTATTCTGTATATTCATGGGATATAATATTGCAATGTGCATGAGAGAAAATGCTCTCATTGTAATTTGGCTCCTGGTGCAGATCTTCAAGAGTGAGCATAAGGAAGGAGACGGTATTCCTTACTAGCTAAGCTGTTCATGGTGAAGTTAGTGAAAAATAGCAAAATAATATTGCAAAGGCATTTGACATATCCAGTTATTCAGGAGGTGGGGAAAATAATTGAAAGGTTATCTCCAGTAAAAAGTAATAAGAGACATAGGCAGTTTAAAAACACATATACAAGGCAAAAGTATGTGAAATAGCTTCATAGGCAGGGAAGATTTTTCCCAGAAAAATTTTACCTCTTTGGGAACCTGTTTGGAAACTTTAATAAATAAGAAGCATGGCAATAGGAATTGGCTTCCTAGATTAGGAAAAAATATGAAGGGAACCTAAATATCGCCCAAGCTTTAGTGAGAATAAAGCATGGAAAAGAGGACATAACTTATGGATGATGAACAAAGCTTACTTTAAATCTTATATTGGGCCTCAATTATAAGTGTGTATTTCTATATATTCTAGAACAAAATCTGAAGTTTTCCTTTTCAGAGAAGTGTTCCTATTCCTTTAAGACATTCATAGCAGAATGGGATTTTTTATATGTATTCAAAATTAGAAGTGTCTAGTAACTAATCTTTGGTTACTTAGAAGAAGCTGATTGACAACTGGAGGGGAAAATTAAGAGTAATACTTCGGAACAGGAAAGAGATGGGAAATCGGGATTAATTTTCCACTTAGACTTTTGAGTGAACCAAGCAGTGCAGTGGCTACTTCCCAGCTTCCTGCAGCCAGCAGTGCAGCAGATGCATGGATATGAGGAAGCCACATGCTGTCAGTTGAGTGGCTGTGCCCCACAAACAAGGGATTTCAACAACCTAAATAAAGCATATGCGTGATACAGAGATGTGATCCCTTTGTGTTGCTTATTGATGTATTTCTTTTTCATTCTTATCCACTTCTAACTTCAGTACTTTCATTGGCAAGTGATCTGAATAAGCTGAGGGTACGGATTTTGGTTAGATGTGTTATTCTGAGAAACAATTGTTTTGTTCTCTGCACTAATAGGCATAATGTAGGAATAATGTTCCAACTTAGTTTTGGTCAAGCAAAAACTTCTAAAGTTCTATTAATTACTATTGTTACTTTGCCAGGTATACTTTTTTTTCTTTTTCGTGTATGAAGCAGCTTTGCTCTACTGAAGACATCAGTTTATAAATTGATGTCATGTCAGCAATTGTACCTGGAGGTTTTTGAAAGAGGGCATTAGAGGACTGTTGGAAATGACTCTGCTCATTAACCCTGTGAGACTGCTGAATTGCAGAATAAATTGCCTGCTAGTCAAGCTCCTGCCTCACAACTTTGAATTAGGGCCAAGTGATCCTACATTTAGAGATTTTATGTTGCCTCTTTCAGTCCTTCAATTGAGTCCCCTATATGAAAACAGAAATGTTACAGAATAATCTTCTCCTTTGTTCACTACTTCTTTCTGTTCCCATGCAGAGCTCACTGTAATCAAGTTAAGATTTTCTCTATATCTGTCACTTATTACCTTACATAATTCCACTGGATTCAGCAGAACACTTTCCATTGTCTTATGTGGATTTTGGATCATGCAAACAGAAGTCAGTGTGTTATCAGGAATGATAATACTGTCTATTGATACCTTGAAAGCCTTCCTAGAATCGCATTTACACCAAGCACAGTTTTTGCTAAGGAAAATTATTCTTTTGATAATTGCTTTTAGTCTAATGCATGTTTATCCAGGATTCCTACAAACATTTGTGCAATGTTCTGTCCATTCAGGGGCCTGAGCACTGTCTGGTCCATATCCCTCCCAAGCTGACACATAAATGCTAAAGGGAAGATGAGAAGCTAGAAGAGGCAGGGGTCAGCAGCAGCTGGAAGAGGGAATGAGTTATGTCCCAGAATCGAAGCTAGCAGCACTCTCTGGGCACAGCAGCAGTTAGGTGGTATCTGAGTGCTTTATCTTCTCAGGCACTCCCAGCTCTCATTTGCCACTGTCCTAAATTTCCCCAAGATTCACTGTAAATTACTCAAAGGTATTCTGGTGAACCCATAACAGGAGCACATTCTCAGCTTAGGGAAATTTGCCCTCAAAAACCACCCCTGCTCTTAGCACATTGTTGATAAACAAAGTTGTTACTTCATCAGGTCTAGTATGCCGACATGGCATAATTTTGTCTAACCTTCAGAAATTAGAAAAGGTAGCAATTATACCCTTAAAAAGTCACTTTTGAATTGACTAATTAGTCATTCATTGCCCATGGCACTAATAAGTCATTAGTTGCGTAGTGTCTCATTATAAGGTACAATATGTAGAAGGGCTCATTTATGCAACTCCTTGCTGAATCCTGATTAGGTTATTTTTAAATAATGTGTGCTTGTTATGATCAGTTATGACTTGCATCTCTGTGAAAGTGTTTTTTAGTTTAAACGCAGCAAGGCAAAGACTTACTGAAAACATCTGTACAGTTAAATTTTGTAAAATAGGCTGTTAATACGTCCCTTTCAATACTATATCCTCCAGAGAAACTAATCTTTTGTCTCGATACATTGAAATCTGTTCCCATTTGCTCTTTATTTTTATTTTTCAATTGCTGTTCTGTCTACTTGAGTTATTCATGCTTCCTGAAGAAACTCTGTAATATAAGAACTAAAGTAAAATGCATGTTGTAAACAGACTTTAATGTATGAATACACTTAAGTAGCATTATTCCAGTTTTATATGTTAATGTTCTAAAGGCTTCAAAAATATAGTATGAAGTCAAAGTTATTGGTTATATTATCTTGTGTTTTGAAAATGCTATCTGAATTTAAAAGTTATAATTACCCCAAAGAAAGAGGAGAGGAAAAAAAAAGGTGGCAGAAATACTATGTGTTTTAGTGTTATCCAGTTAGAATCACTGAAGTAATTTTCAATTGTTCCATCTTTATATTTGCCTCAGAAACAGTATTTACAATTAAAAACATACATTTCTCTCTAAAATGAACATAAGTAAAATGTAAAAACCTCACCAACTCTTCTTTACTTTAAAAAGCCTGCAGTAAACTTTATCCCAATACACATACACAGAAATCCCCTATCCCAACTGGATAGGATCATCTCTGAGGACAGCATTTTGCATCTTTAGAATAGTTGCTATGGCTTCAGCTAAAATCCCAGTTCTGTTAGTTAGTTAGTTGCAATGAAACCCTGTTTGATATATCCGGCCTCTTGTGGTTGAGTGACTTCCACATTCGGGCTGCTGCAGAGAGGAAAGAAGGGTTGGAAGGAGGGGAGGGAGGCAGAAATCTGAGGGGATTCCAGTTCTCATTCTGGAAGGGAAAAAAGAAAAAGGCATTGAAGCAGCTTTGCAAATTGAGAAAGTATCCAAGCCAGGCAGGAGTAAAAGACATCAGTACAGAAGTGGTATGAAACACCTCTGAGCAGGAGTACTGATTATGGAGAAACCAAGGACAATGTTTAATAAATATAGGACTACTGCTTTTCATTCAATCTTCACTGTGCTCAAATCAGAACTGTGGTGTCTTGAGAGATTTGAGCCTCATAAGAGGGAGTCACTAATAAGAATCTGTCTTACAAAGGAGGAGTCATTAATGGTATCCTTTTTGAATAGGGTAAAGGGTAGTGCATATCTATGAAAAGCATTCACAGATACAGCAGAAGACTGTGTTAGCTTTGGACATTTGCTGTTCTAGGAGAGGCTTCCTAGGATGATATATAACTATGTAAAAAAGCATTATATTCTTAAATGCAGCTGACAGACGCTGAGGCTTCTTTGTCCCTTAAAGTGAGGGATAGCACCTTCAGAAATAAGAAACAGGACGAGGTTCTGCCTTTTCTTCAGAAGTGCAATGTTCCACCATGGATACCCTTGAGAGACTACACCTGAAGGGTGAGAATTACCTTAGCAAAGAATACAGTCACCCAAATAGTTCTAGAAGGCCGAGTAAGTGAGCCAGACAAGTATTGTAGATGAGTAAATCCCACCCTGATACCCATATTCACTCTCTTCAATGTAGGGAGGGAACAAACTGCCATTTATAACATCAGCATTGCTTTACGGGAAGTTCCTATATACCCTGTGACTCTGCTAATGCACATTCAAGGCAGCTGTTGACAGCTTTCTTCAATAGTCACATAGCATAAAAGGCCTCAGCTTCTGTGAATCAATATCTTACCATTTGTTCAGAGGCATCAAAGCCCTCCATGTCATAGAGGATTTGGCTGGAAATGCTACCAAGAGCTTGCTGCAGCTGAGATCCAGCAACGTGTGAAAGACACACCTAAACCCACCCAATAAAACAGACTGCCTTAAGCATGGAAAAAGCATTTAACAGCAAGGTAATCCAGTGCATGCAATCATGGCAATTAATCACAAGCTTATGATATATGTGTTAAAAAGGCTTCTGTATTAGGACCTGAGCTAGTTTCTGGGTCATCCTATAGAAGTTTTGTTTTGATAATTTTGTAGTAGTCAGCCTCAACTCTCACTTGTAGAAATGTCCTTGTGACCATTTCTGTGTGAGTTAATAAAAGAATTAAAACTTCAATGGTATGTATATAAAATATCTAAATAAAAAGCACTGTTTAAAAATCAAAGGAAAAATATTTCCTACTCCAGCTAAATTATACTCAATTGGAACCTATTCAGTCACCTTCATAACTATTTAAATGGTGATTGTGCAATACTTACATGATCAAAGTTAATGTAATATTTATGCAATCAAAGTTAATGTTAAGACATATAATAATTTTACAAGATGAGCTGTGACTATAAATGAAAAATTGACATAATTATTAAAGATCATAATATTTGCACAGAGAAAAATATTTTTTCAATAGTAATGGTTTGTTTTTTTATCTCTAAGAGGATTCCATATATTATTTATTTTATGAGAAAGCTTCCATATGTCAGCTTGTGGTTTGCCTTTTTTGACTGAATTTTTGAAATAGCAGCAGTTAAAAGGGTGTGGGTTTATTTTTAATAGAATGATATTTAAGTGGACAATTCAGTGGTTTCTACTCAAACCTGGAGTCCAAACCATCTGGGTCATTAAACGGAACACAAGCAAAACAGGCTTCTTACTTGTCCTCTTGCCTTTAGATTTCTATTCTGTATTGATGCATTTTATGAAATTGCCTTGTCTGAGTGAAAAAAATGGAGCAAAAAAGCCTGAGGGAGCTGTATGCAACTTCTCCAGAGCCAAGGTCTGTGGTGGGTCTTCCTCTCCCTGTGCTCTGGGCAGACTCTTGCTCAGGTCCTGAGACAGCAGCCATCAGGGAGGGCTGAGCTCCTCCCATCAGCACCAAGCATGAAGGTCCTCTGTCACACAGAAACAGGGAAGAGATGCCGTTGTGCCCAGCTTACCATACCTGCAGAAAAGGGGAGGAATTTTTCACGTCATTCTCTTCTCTTGCACTCATATGCCAAGGAAATACAGCTAGGCTTTGCTTGGTTTTGAAATACAAGCTGGGGAGAAGCCACAAATGTGAAATCTTACTGAATGAAAACTTTGCAAAGATTTTGTATTCCAAACTTGCATGTGATATTTAGAATGTCATAAAAATAAGTGTTTGTGTTCCTTTGTAGGAAGCTCAGAGATGGTTTGTCCATTTTGAATTAGTGATTATAGAACACTAAATTTTCCTCATTATTTCTATTAATTATGCTCTAGCTCCTCTAATTGCCTTTTGGATTTGTCTCAAAAGTCTACTCCTTAAACATCTCAAACATCCTCCACCAGTACTAGAATTATTTAGATCTGAGGTTTCTCAAAACCTCACCAAATATTAAAGAAAGAGATGTTTACATGAGTTGATGGTGGGCTTAACCATGCCGTACAAAGAGGATCTCTGCTCATGATTACGTCACAGACAGAAACAATTACCTGTGAAATTTTTTATCAGGATTTGTGTAGAACAGAGGTGGCTTTGTGTCTAAAATAAATGACACAATAAAAAAATAGTGGCCATTGCAATAGACTTTGTCATTTATGTTTAGATAATGAATTCTTAACAGCTGGGTTTCTGTGATGTGGACCCACAATGTTGGCATATTTAAAGATACTTGGTAATGAATGGTAAGGATGAAATGGGGTTCTTAAATTCTGTGGAGTTGTTTGATATGGTTTATACATATATACAACTATGTAAATGACATAGTGTTTTCTCATCATTTGTACCAATAATACTACCAGCAAACCTCCTGCACAGGCATTTGTAATGTTCCTTATGTATATTACAGTATTATACTGACAACAATTCTACTGTGCTCAGACAAAAGAAACAAGAAGCTGTTCTATAACTGTATAATTTATGAATATCATAGTTATTTCCAGAGA
The DNA here is from genome assembly GCA_013397375.1 of Toxostoma redivivum. NCBI lineage: Eukaryota > Metazoa > Chordata > Aves > Passeriformes > Mimidae > Toxostoma > Toxostoma redivivum. Next base: position 172,236 of record VXBI01004761.1, read on the forward strand.
TTTTGTCCTCATGCAAATTATTTATTTTGTCTCCACTTATAGTGTAACCTTTGAAATTAAATTGAAATTCTGGAATGCCTTAAAGCCTGACTATCATGTACCAGCTGTCTCAGTCAGCTGGCTTGTCAGTCAATACAGACTGCAAATCACAGCTATATTTGATCTTGATTGGGAGGCTATTTTTGGAATTGTGCTGGTGAACATTGAACAAGTTGTACTGAAGAGATCATACACTTTGAAACTGGTGAAGACCATAGAAATAATCTCAGCTACACAAGCATGACTGGTGTTCTGGTGTCTAAAAAAAAAAAGAAAGAGGGAAAAAAAAGTGGCAGCCATAAAGCTTTCAAGGAAATTCTTGTAACCAATCTGCAACCTATTTTTTCTACAAACATTCTGGTTTCCTGCTTTCCTTTTCCGTCCTACTCCTCCTCTTCCCTGCCTTTTTTCCCCAGATGTCTTGAAGCTTTTACTGGCCAGCCACTGTCCTAGAGCATGCCAAATGCACACTATCTCCTTCCTTTTTAGCCTAAAATCTCTAGCAAAAAAATATTTATTTATTCTTAGGGAAATAATGTATCACAAGCTATCACATTACTGTAGGATTTTAATGTCGCATTGGAAGCTTTGAGAGTTTTAGGTATTATTTCTTCCTTTTGACTAATTAACTAAGAATACAGTAAGATTAATTCGTATGCAGATCTCTGTTAAGATCTATTACTATAGACTAACTGTTTTTTCCTGGAGAAAATGTTTGGGGGAACTTATTTTCAAATGAAAACAAATCATGCAGGTGTTTTTTTTCTACGCATACATTCTCCCCAGTTAAATGGTTCAATTTATGCCTTAATGACTAAAACACCCTTTTTCTACAGACTTGGCAAGGGCAGTCACCATATCATAATGTATTTTATTGCTGGGCCACTTTTTTAACCCCCATATCTACAAATATCTCAGTGGTTTTAGGACTGTTCAGATGCAGAGTGACCCAGACTCATTTATTCCCTAGCTGGTTCCCTCATGCTTTCAGCCAATTTTTCCAGTATGCACTTTTGTGATTTCATCCATAACCTAAAGGTACACCCCATAAGTACCTGCCAGCCTGCCTTGCTGTTTTCCTTCAAATCACAAATTCTGCCTTTCCTTTGCTGCAATGCTGACACAACCCCTGACAAAGCTGTTGTCACTCACACTGACTAACACTACCTCGGTGTGCCTTTGCAGTCTCTGGCTGTCTGCAGTAGCTGATGAGCTGTCTTAAATTTAAATTGCCTGCTGCTGTTCTGTTTGCACAGTCCCTAGTGCAGTGCACACAGGAACCCTGCCTGTGCTGCTTTAAGGTTTTATACCTACAATGGAAAACAATAATAAAGTACCTAATACCTGAGTTATCTTGCTAATAAGGGAAATGGAGGTATTGTTGTAGCAACACCATTTTCTTCTTAAATGCTACGATAGTTGTTTATTTTCTGGGTTTATTTGAAGAAAATCTCATTTTACCTTGAAGCAAATGAATTCTTTTTATTCAGAAGTTTGTCTAGAGATAGGATTTACCACAACATTTTTTTTACCTAAATACTTTCATCTTCAGATTTTAATTCAAAATTTAGTGTAGTGCTTTGGGGGGGATTAAATATAACATAATGCATGGTCTTTGATTTCTGTTTTCTCCAGGAGAAAAAAAAGGAGAAAAGAGGAAGAACAGTATTCACTGTGGAGGTGTGCGTGTCTTCCTCGTTTCAAAAATACCATGCACTGAATCTCTGTTCCACGTCTCTCAGAAAGCTGCTTGTTCATGGCACTTACCCAAGCTGCTTTCCTGATTGCTGAACTCGAAATGCTCTTGCACCCTGGCATGGTTTCAACTATGTCAGTTAAATCAGAAAGAGGGATAGTCAGGCCAACAGCAAAAACACCTTTCCTAGAGAGATATGATGTTGACCCAGAAATAACACTGAGGACGTCAATGCTACATTCAATTCGGTTTTTAATAGAGGGAGAATGATCTAGTGGTAGCTGTGCACATTCAGTCATTGCTGTGTCTCCTGCTGTCATGGTGTGTGCTTACTAGAGGATTTAAATAAGGAAAAGGAAAAATAATGTGCAGTATATTAAATGTTCTGCTTACTACGCTGAAAAATAGTAGACTGAAACATTTAATCAATGACAAGCATCATTCTTTTGTTATTAATAATCCATATGGAAAGTAGATTGCTTGCAGTAGAATTTTGTCTGACTTATTTTAACTATGCATTTTAATAAATTTGGGTATAATAATAAAAATAATGCTTTGGTCTGCAAAAATGCAAATATTGGAGCACATTATCATCAAGGATTTTACAGCAGAGTTTCAGAATAGATTCAAAAGGTAAAGGACATGCCTTTTTATTCAGGATTTACTTAAACAAAATTCTTCAAGTTGGTAAAAAAATTCTCTTGATTTTTTTGTACATTATTATTGTTATAGTTGTAAGGTGTCAACAGGCTTTTCATCATGTCTATTACGTACAAAAAATACACAGAAATTACTTCAAATCCTAAATGCAGTAAACATAAACAAGATATGCAAGAAAATTATTCAATTAGCGAGAGTTCATTTTGTTCTTTTGTACTCCAATGGTATTAGTATTTAAAAACATTCTTCTTTGACCTAACTTTATTTTCAGTGATATCAGCTCAGCTCATAACCTTGCCCAAGATGCAAATGAAGAGGAAAAATCACAAAGCCAAAGCTTAACAGAATTTAATTGGGTATTTTGGTATTTGTATCTCCTAAAAAGCCATCCGCTCAAATTTTCATGCTAATCAAAAAAGTGCATTTTCCATTTGTTAAATTATTAACCTACACTAAACTTACATTAAGTCAATTTAAATTTACAGCTTGAGTATCCATGTTGTCAGCAGTTAGTGTAGAAAAAGATGAAACCATTAAGTTCATATAGAAGTCTGAATGGAAAACGTTTATGTAAATACATAATGGAATATTCTTGTTCATCTCAGTCAATGGCCAAAAGTGGGAAATGCTAGGTCCTTCCTAAAGATGGTTGTTCCTTCTTTGTTATTCACAAACTGTCACACACTTAAGACAGTATTTGTGTCTGTATCATGTATGCATATGTTCATTCTAATTTGCACAGCAAGAAAAGGAGTTTCTTTAATTTTCTCTTAAAACTCCATCTTTGATAGGACAGTATGACACATCTAACTGCAATGTGCATAAATTGATAAACATGTTGCTCTGGGATTTTCATATCACCAGTTAAAATGAAATGTGTACCTGTTCTGTATGGAATTTAAGTTGAACCTGAACAGTAAGAATATATTTAATAGTCTGCTTCAATCGTTCTGTGTCATTATGTATTACTAAAGATCTCAGAATTTGTCAAATACACTCATTAAACATGACACTTGCAAGGACGGAGTAGGGTTTTTCTTGTACTAGATTTCCATTGGGAGCAGCATATTTCATGGTGAATTTTTCTTGATGAAGTGATAGCAGAGTTGAGCTATTTTTAAATATATTTCCCATTTTTCTACAGTGCTTATAATGATTGGATACTAATGCAAATGTCACTCCCCATAAAACTGAACTTTTAATGAGAGAAAATTAACCGATTTACTATTGTTAGCAATATAATTTTAAAAGTCTTTAAGATGCTGATTCAAAAAATCTTTCATTAGGAGTCTATTTAACATACATAGCTCTGATCTTCCTACATTAGGTTTCTAAGTTGTCTAAGTATAGTCTCTAAAGCATTTAGTATTTTACCTTCTTTGAAAAGAAAAGATAAAGACAAAAAAATTACTTGTTTATATAGGCTACATCTACAGTATTTTGCTTTGCGTCTGTCAAAGTACATATGTCTACCACACAGTGTGTATAACTGAAGTGAATATTAATGTATATTTTTATAGGCTATGCATATGTTGTTCCAGGTTCAGTTTTTGAACTGCAAAATATTTTCAAAACTGATCCGTTTTTTTCCTTAAGTGCTGGAGTATTCACAGTAAGACATTATTAGTGGGAAAAATGCACCAATGCAGTGAGAGCTTGCTGCTTAATCATTAAAAATTTTGGCGTTTCAGAAATCACACCAAGCAGGGCGGGAATAAATACGCGGGTGGCTTCATGATGTTTTGTATTGGTTCTGTGTAACATAATAGTATTCAGGGTATACAGCCTTTGAGAAATTGATTTTGTATGTCTGGCTGTCACACCATGTATTACCACTTTTGTTGTCAGACCTTATCTGGGAGGAGGAAGACAAATGGGACAAATAAGCATGAATGACAAGAGAAGAAAACTCCACAGGAATACTTCCAGCAGATAGCAGATCTTCTTCAGAACTGGTGGTTTAACAACCAGGCTATGTTTGTGCAAAAGTCGCATCTGTTTAACATGCCAAAAATCTCCACGCTTTCTGATAAGCATACTGATTCTCCCTGGTGATCAATACACTATTGAGAAATAACAGCCAACAAGGGAAGATGACTAATAGTACGAACACATGGCTATTGCAGACTGTAAATCCTTCTATAATAGCTGATAATTTGGGGTATCTGGAGACCAAGAATGATGTTTAACAAAACACACTAACTTTTTATGGCATTTTCCTGTAGTACAGGGATCTCATACTTGTACAGGAAACAAAAACCCCCTAATTATGAATAACTAATGATAAGAACTAATCAAGTAATATATTAATTAATTTTATTCCATTTCCCATGGTAATATCTCCAGCTCATTTATATTTGATTTACATGAAGTATAAATGAACCTTAAAGGCTGTATTAATTAAATAATATGGTGAACTTTAAAAATCAGAAAAAATAAAACTACATTATGATTACAAGTAAGTAATTACTTCATCTCAGTCTTTTCCTAATTCTCGTCATACCATTAGGTTTCTGTACATTTGGGTTTAGAACAAAAAAAATGACAGGCACAAAAATTAAAAATTTGGATCCTCTAATCCTTAATCTCCTGTGAAATAAAGTTCTACAGGACCTTCAGTTCTGTAGCTGGACAGGTTTTAAAATTACTGAACACCTTGTTCCTAACACCCAGTGATATTATAGGAAAATCCCCCTGTCTCTTCTTCTAGAATGGTGCCATTGGAAGGATTGTCATGCTGTCTTCGTCTCCCAAGCCCTTCTTATACATAGAATATTTGCCTAGTAATTGGGGTATCTTTTCTTAAACCTTTGCTTAGCCCAGGCAGGGAGAAGACCCAAACCAAAGCACCCCACATTGGTCTCTATCCATTGCACTAAAAGGCAACAGAAGCTGGCACACTTCCAATTTTCTTTCAAAGTGATATACACTTTATAGTTAAATAGATTTTTGCGTTGTTTTAAGGATGATCCAACCCAGCAACACTTGTAAGATATCATCCAGTCTGTATTTCCACTGGGGCTATTGCCTGGCAATTTGGCATTAAAGCCTTTGAAACAAGCCAGGTGTATGGCTTGTAGTCACAGAAACATGGCTGCTTGGGAGTTTTCCTCCTAGATGTTTAAGTGCCAGAGCTGTGTTTTTAATGTATGCACTTTGTATTTTATTGTCAAAATGACATTTGAGTTCTAAGCTGCTGTGCAAATCCCAACCTTATAGTGCTAATCTTCACCTGAATCCATTTTTCCATGTCATTGTAAGTTCTTAAGGTTTACAAAGAGCTAATAAAGGAAGCAACTGAAGTGTCAATAAATTAAAGCCTCATTTGTTCTCTTTAAAGCCCATTAAACTGCTAAAAATCTCCCTATGACAAAAGGAATTGTCAGTCTCTTGCACTGCTTTTCTTTTTTTGCACTGCTTTTTTTCTCTTTTAAACCATCATGCCTGTTCCTTCTGGATTTAGGTGTTTGCAATAGAGATACACAAAGGAAATTACTCTGTTTAACAAATTCCTTTGCTTTGTGCTTTGTACAATTCATTTCTCCCTGGAATAAGACAAGATTCCTGGCAGTTGTCATCTCAGAAACAAAGCAGCACTTCCATAATATTTCTTATTGCTCTTGAAGAAGAAACATTCACTACCTAAGTTCTTGAAGCATTCCTGGAATCAAGATTTCTGAAAATTCTTCTCAGTCTTCATCAACTTTGTTAGGAGACTTTAAGTTATTCTGAAAATAAAAATGTATTGGCTGTTCCACCTCAATTCAACGGCTGTGAAATACAAACTATCTGTTAGAATATGGACATGTTTTAAGGGGAAAAAGATCTAATTTGAATTATGGTTATGTCAACCTTGTAGTGGGAACAAGTTAACATTAAGAAAAAGTACAAATAACCAGTGACTACCTAATATTTTTTAAAATTCTGTAAAGAAGTTTTACACCTGTGCAAAATTTTTGCTGAGTTAATGATAGTTTTGATTGGAAGTGTGCAGCCACTTATGCCACAAGCATATAGTGCCATATTCCTAGAAGAAGCTTTATGCAAACAACATTTTGTAAGATTGTGTTTATGTCTATAATATTAAAAACTATGTGCTGTAACCATTCTGCGGCCCCAAAATTTAAAGTCGTGGCACAGCTCACATTCACACAACTGAATTTTTCTTCCCTTGTAGAGTGATGGGAGGAATGTGTGGAGCACGCCATTCCCTGCACTGTCAGCTGGCACTCTGTGGGACTCCTTGCACTGGCACAGCCCACAGCTGAGCCAAGAGTGATGCTAACAGTTGGACAGCACACATGGTCTAGGGCAGCTTCACCAGGGCCACCTCAGGCCTCTCTTTTACTCAGTAGCAGAGATGTCACTCTGAGGCAAATTTTGTCCTCAAGCTATGCAACACTAATTCTCTTTTCATTTGGAGAGCTTGATGTAATATATTTAAAACCTGCACTTCTCAATCCCAACACAGATATAGCACCAGAGTATTCTAGTATTATGATTTAATGGCTAATAAATGAGAAGGGAAGGACACATATGGTGCTCATATTCTTTCATTTTACAGTCAAAACACCATCATAAAAAAAATTCTCATAGCCATGAAATCCTAAAACCTTATAGACTCAGAATTGCATCACCAGACTTTGCACCATTCACCTACATGAATTTTTTTTCAATGAAAATTGTTTGCAAAATAGAGTAATAAATTCTAAGACTTTCATTGAAGTCTTAGAATTCAATGAAGAATTAGACGTAACTATGAACAGTATATATTCCTAGTTTTTAATTTTAGACTGCAGTTGACTTTGCCAGTTGTCACTCAGTTAAAATAAATACTCTTAAGCCTTACAAATCTCACAGAGCTCAACAGAGAGCTGGCATGGCTTATATTGGCTAAGTTAGGTCTATAGTGAAACAAATCTAAGTTTTACAAATATATAAGAGATCATTTCAGATTCTTGCACGCTTATTATCTTCTCTAAACTAGCCTGTGAGATGATAATCTCTCCTTATATTGAGTTGTTTGTTTGTTTGTTTGTTTTTGCAAAGTGTTTAATCAAAAGAAAACAGGAATTTAATCTCTAGTAATGGAAGACAATTTTTTGAAGAAGACGGGAGTTCTCTACAACCCTTTGTTTATTGATAATAAATCAGAATAAGGACTTCAGTGATACATAAGTTCAACATATTCGTCTAGTAGAAATAACAAGAAAGATGACAATTCATATTTTGATGCATATGTTGATCCATGTTTTGGTTTTTTCCAAATACACCTCCTCAAATTGTTCTGATGGATCTTCTGAACATTATGAAATAGTTTAAGCATCCAATCTGCAGCATATAGCTGAATGTGGTTTTGAATTTAAGTAAATTCTAAAGATTTTTCTACCATATAGTGATATTCAATGCAGCCTTGACTAGTGACAGCTATATGTTTGCATAGTTCCCCTCCAAGTTATTTATGGCAGAAGTGTCATGAGAGGGCTACAAGCTGCCAAAGTCATGACTTTTTCATTCATGTCCCATGCAGCCACTTTTGAGTGTGTCATTTAAAACTGATGGAATACCTGGCGAGGGTAATTGTCCTTCCATTTTTGGAAGATGTGTAGAGGGAGGGAGAAGTCTGACAACTGGTCCATCTGGTCAATGGTTAGAGACGTGCTCATTCCAGTAATGTGAGAGGTTACATAAAGCATGTGAAATAATACCCCTGATTAGGTGGCAGGGCTATCATGTACAGATCATATAGAGAAAGAGTTGCCTATAAAAGCAGTATGTAACCTTACACATGTTGAGTTAGGATAAGTTTTGTTTACCTCAAGGTGGTTTGAATACCCTGGTGTGTCAAAACTTGTGAACTGCCTTCTTCATGGACACAAAGCAACACTTTCACACATCTTGGAGATTTGTAATCTTTTAGAATTAAGTGGTCTCTTGAGTCACTTAAGCACTTTTTTCTTCTACCTAAATGTTTAAAGAATTGTACTCCCTGTGAAGATCATAAATTTTCCAGTCATTCTGATAGTATCTTTTTCTCCTGAAGCAGAAAATTGCTGCTGAGTGTATTAATTTTGGCTTGCCATTTGAAGAGATGCCATAAGTATATGAAAAAAAGAAATCAGCTATCTTTGGGGTAGGTTCTCATTTCTTTTCCACTGGTTTCCAGTGCTCAGATTTTTATACATGCAAATTTTAAACAAAACACTGGAATATCTCCCAAAACTTAATTTCAGTTTGTGCTATTGGCAGTCTGCTGTGTTTTGGCTAGTTACATAAGTCATATGGCACTGTTTATGTTAAGTCATATAGCTTTCTTGGAATCAGGGAACATAAAACAGGACTGCAAAACTATCAACAAGCCTGTCATTATTTGTGATTACCTCAGAAATTAAGCTTAACCAGAAGTAAATAAGGAATAAAATTCAGAATATAAAAACTGCATTGACTTCAGTGATATATATGTGTTAAGTCATTAATCTTAATAAGGTAAGTATCTTAAATGAGCATATTAATATCCATTCTACATAGAAAATTTGAACAACATGATATGTTGTCTACATTATCATGGTTGCAAAACATTACTGCTATAGGCAATACTTATAATTCAACATATTTAATTATGAATATTTCATATTTATATATTGTGTTTTCTTGTAGTTTAATTTTGCAGATATGGCTACTCGTACCTAAAATCTTCCTTCCACTTGCAATTTCTTCCTTCAAGTAACATACTTACTATACAACACAGGGGTTTTTACTCCTAAAATTAATTTGAAAAACTTTATACCCCAAAAAAAGAGCTCAGAAGTATGTTCTTAACTAGGAAATAGTGTCAATGGAAACAGAAGTTGGCTTAGGTTAATAGTCTCCGGCTGCCACGTTAATGCTGAGGCAGAGCCAAGACATTTATTTTCAAAGTTGAAAACATTGATCTTATGACAGTGCTCTATTATGATGACTTCATTCCTATAATGTCAAGAAATTGATGAAGAGCTAATCATTTTATCGGATAAATTGTGCTACAAGAGAGTGACAGATGTTCGGTCTAATAGTATTAATTTGCTTCATCCTAAATTGACCTTATTTATCCAATCAGGTGCTAGATTAAATTTTCAAGCAAGTCACATTATTTGCAAATGGGACTCTTAATCATAATGTTAAGTGAAATAAAAATGATAGTGGAATAAAAGATGAAAATGTTGGTCATCTCTTTCCTATTATAAAGGCATTTGGTCTTATTGCTGCATTATAAAAGAAGTGTTTTAAGGTTTAGGGTTCATTTTATGTGCAATATGTAATTTATATCCAACTTCCACAACTGTGCTAAATGTATCAATTTTCTGTGCATCAATGGAGCAGTCAAAAATATCAATATGGTAATTAGAGAAACAGCTTATCTTAGACGAATTGTTGGGTTAGACCATTTACTTCCATAACATGACATTGTGAAATTATACAGTCAACAAATAGTTCAATGTTGCAAAGTGTTCTAGAGCATACTAGTACGGTACAAACTAGATCCTGAGGTTACTCAGAAAAGCAAAATATACCTATCCTAATTTACTTTTCTTCTTGATTACTATTCCTTTAATTTTTGTGAAAGCATAATTTTTAACAAAGATAGAAGGTTTTACTCAGGACCAATTTTTTTGTTTGTTTTTTGATAGTATTCCGATTTAACTTTGAATATTTTCTTACAGCCATGACATCCAGGTGCTTTCAAAGTAAGGGCTGTTTGTTTACAGTCCTACCATGGCCAAAGGAGAAAGACTGGCTCCACAGTGCAAATGAAAAGTAAAAGTGCTCTCCATCTTGCTCAGGTGAAGTCTATTTCTACCTATAGACTACTGAGGAAACCTAGAATCTGCTTCTTAAATGAAGCACCTAAAATTGCTTGTTTTTCATATATTTGAATTTTGAAGTTTTTTTCTTCAAATGGCCACTTCACTGTAGGAACTTTAACTCCTACAAACAAATTAGGAATTGGCAACACTCCCAATAGCCCCTACTAAGTTTTAACTTCAGAGGTGATGCTATTCAGAAAACTTTGTAAAGTATAGCTGTTGCAATATTTTTTCCCTTTTAATCCCTTAGAGGGAAGAGTTAATCTCATACACTGAAATTTTAAAATCACATTACATTGTCAGAAGCATGTTTCTATTTCCTCAAGGCATTCTTACTGAGATGTTAAATTCACTGTGAAGTTTAACATTTAGCCACTTGTTCGGCATGACAAACAGAGATGGAAATTGTCACCAGGTCCTCAGAAATAGCACATTTGTAACAATATATTTTGGGTTTCTTTAGTAAGCAGACTAAAGAAACTAATAAATTTTTTTGGTTTTGGGCCACTTAAAGCTATGTATTTGATGAAGCTCTAAGAGCCTGTTTTGCTTTATTTGTATGAGGATGCCTTGAATCAGTATTTATCTTTAAGGACTCTGAGTTGCAATTTCTATAATGCAAGTTTCACTTCAAAAAATATAATGGCTTTGCTTTCTAATAAAGAAAGAAAAGGAATGATTTAAAGAAAAAAGAAAAAGACAACAAACATAAAGCATGTAAAGTAAAAATAAGAAGCAGGAGAAAATCTCCAAATAAAGGTTAGATAAGGGGTTTTAAACACATTGTTTTGTATGAAGAAAATGAATATGAGTTTAAGTAATGTCACAATACAGGAAAAAAATCCAAAGCAGAACATAGACAAATAACATTAAAGCCATAGCAACAAATTTATAGTAGTTTAAAATAGTACTTTTTGTACTACTGTTATGTTTTTTAGTACCATTTTAATGCAGTTAAAAGAGAACAGTATGAAACCCTCCTTCTCTAGATCTCAAACAGAGTTTAGTTACTAAGTGCTATAAAGCCTGAATATAAAGACTTATCACAAGGCAAAGATGTTTAGTTGGAAACATAAGCCTTTGGCAATTCAAATAACAAAGAAGAAAGAAGCTGCATTCTCTTCAAGGGGAATTTAGGGATCCCTGCATCTTAAAGCTGAGATGAGGTCTCCATATTTTCTCAGCAGCAAGAATAGAGGCAGCTTCTGGAAGCACCAGACCATGTGAAAGGCTTTTTGTTGGTCGACTCCTGCTGTTTCCTTGCTGCTGGCTGACTTCTTCCTCCCTCTGAGGCCAGCTATGGGACACCTGTGACCTGCTGTCTGTGACACCACTTGGTGCCCCTGCTGGTGCTATAAGCTGGATTTCACTTCACTTAACACTTCTGTCTCTAACATCACTAGCGTAGTATGGTAACAATAGCAGCTTTAGTATCACAGTTACTGAACTCAAAAATTTCTTTAAAGAGAAACAGGAATTTGCAGGTTTGCTCACAGAGCACTCTCCACTTTTTAGCATGTTCAGATTAATTTAGTATTATTTCAGTAATGTAAAGATTATACAAGTCCACTCCTACAATACTAACTAATAAAAAAATACATTCAGTACAGTCTGTATTTCTCAAAGTTAAAGCAGAGTGCATTTGAATATCATCTGTTTCTATTTGACATAGTAATTTGGGGTTTAGCAGTGATTTGATCACAAGAAAATTTTGCAGGTTCTACAAGAGAAATAGTTCTTTAAAAAGAGCCCTAATAAAGCCACTGTAGATATTGAGACTGCTGTGAAAATTGGCACTGCACTATGTAATCCAGATCTAAAGAAAAAAAAACACTGTTAGAATAAAGGGGAAAATTAAGGTGAAAAATACTACTATGGCTTAGATTTAAATTAATTTTTCATAGCACATGATTAGACTTGAATATCTGATCCTCTTCTATTAGGAAAATGAGTTTGTGATTGGTGGAAAGTGAACATTTTAATATACACCCCCCCACCCCAGAGCTTGGCAAGATACTTTTCTAGGTTCTCAGAATTATCTTTGGCCCCAAAGCATATTCATAAATCATTCAATGTTGATGTAAAAATGGTTAGTTTCCACAGAGGCTCTGGCTGGCTTCTGAGGCCCAGGAATGACACTGTAGAATGTTTTATTAAATAAAACTTGTTACAGATTAATCAATCTGAAAAATTCAGCTCTTCATTCTAAAAGGAACACTGAAATGCTTGCTAACCTTGCACAGACAGTGGAAATTATTATCTGTTCACAAGCTTCGAAGTAGTCTATGTCTATCACAAATCTTCAACATAGTCTATGTCTATCACAAAGGTTCATCAACTTATCAATTAAACTTCAAAAAGTTAATAGAAAATAATTTGCTGGAAATCACTGCTATAGCATAATATCTGGACACACTGGGAGAACCATAGTGTAAAGAAAAATCATAAAAACTTGAAGGAAATATTTCTTATTTTTGTGATTGTACCAATGTCTTAAAGAGTTTTGAGTTCTTTATAGAAATAAAGTCCTGGGATTTTATTTGTCTATTTCTTTTCCAGAGTTTTCCATCTCCTTACATGGTAGTAATAATAGCTCTCTCCCTAGACAGTAAGTTTAGATGAAGATCTAGTGAGCACTGTAAACAGGGTTTTGTACAGTGTACACTACAAAGCTCTTAGCAACCTGTCTATGGAGTTCCAGGAAAATGACCTGAAGTCCACAGTTCTACCACAATATGCACTATTGACATCAAGAGCAACTCGTATCCTAGGATCAGGAAAAAACACTGCAGACTAAACTCCCTTTCTTTACACACTCAAGAAAATATTGCCAATTTCAAAGTGATTTTCAGAGAGATTAAAAAAAAAAAAAAAAAACCCATGTTATTAAATTCATAAAGAGTAAGAGGAGTTGAATAAGAGAGAAAAACCTTTTGGAAAAAAAGATAAGTGAATTGTAAAAAAAAATAATATTAGGACCAGATAAGAAATAGGGAAATCTAGAAATGGCAGACAACTGAAAACAGAAGTGAATAACAAAAACAGATCAGGAAAATGCATCTTGTCAACAACAACAACAAAAAATCTCCACTTATTGTATCTGCATACACCTGTAGAAAAAGAGTTCTTATTTTACTGGTAGATAATAGGTACACAGAATAATTAAACTCTTCTCAGTTCAGTTTCCTTTATGAGCTGCATAGCATTTAGTGCAATGTAGCTCCCTGACTGCAGCTCTTATGTGTTAGGGCACTGATTAGAGCAATGAAATTTAGCAAATGCCCAGAGGGAATCTGCAAAAGACCAAGTGAATGAAACCTTCTTTACCAAGCCTTATCCAGTGCTTAATCACCAATCTATTATTCCTTTTTTTTTTATCTAAGGTATTTTTTCTACTACAACTAATGAATTTCTAAACGTTTGACTGATTCCTACAATAAACCATGCATTCATTTTGAAAATGTGGTTGGGAAACAGTGTATTAAAGCATCATCTGGAGAAAGAGAAATTTTTCCTGATACTTTTTTATACCAGAAGGGGATTTTATTACTCTACATTTCAGCTAACAAATCTTACCAAAATTTAGAAAGTCTTTACCAAAGTCTTTAATTTAAATTGAAATTGTTTTCATGTAAAAAAAAATATTTATGTACATTTAAAAGCAAAAATAGCTATTTTAAAATATAACTGGTATTTTCAAATAATTCAGCACGGTAAACATTGATATTAACTGAAGAAGAGAAGAGAAGGAGTACTTTCAGGTCTGTAATTTTACTCTGCAATTATGTCATAAACAATCTTTAATTGCTTTCTAAAATATTTCTATATATCTAATTTTCTCAAGATTGCATCCTATTTACATCCAATCACTAACAGTGTTCATTTTTTTTTAAATAGCGTAATTTTACAGCCCACACCATTTGCTTATTTAAAATATTAATAATATTCTTCAAATTTTCAACTGCAAGTCTGCATAATCATTTTCAAAACATCCCAGAAGTAACTAGTTAGTTATTTTGAAATTAATTCTATGTGTAGCAGGTACAAAACATTAGCAGTTTGCTCTGTAAGAGGAACACTTTTAAATTCTTTTACATTCATTTGCATTTCAAAACCAAGTGAGTCTTTGATATCTTTTCCCCTCTTCCTCCTCTTTCCCCAGTAATTTGTTGGTATGGCACGCTTTCTAAAAGGAAGCAGAGCATTTGACTAAGAGGTTTTTTCAGAGTATGATTATCTTCCTGAATGCTGAATATTGTCTCACCCTTTTGAAAGGCTGACCCTAAATCAAGAGGCAATAAAGATGACCCAAAATTGCAGAAGAACCAAGTTGCAAATGGTAATGTGGAGTTTTTCTCCCCTAGATGGTGTGAATTTAGTTGGGTGATGGTGAGAAAGAGGCTGGGATGGTAAAAGGCAGAGATGGAAGGACAGGAACAGTTTTCACAAGATCAAGACAATGCATCCAATTTTAAAACACTGTGCTATAAGAACTCAAGTTCTTTTCTCTTTAGAGAAATAAATAATGCAGCTGAAGGGAAATTTTATAACACCTTTTCTTTTTAACTAAAATATCAAGTTTTCTTGCTGCACTCACATTAAATTCCCATTACAATGATTTGGCATTAAAAAGAGTGGTGTCCTAGCAGATTTTCCTCAGAAGCAACAAAAAGACACCTTGTATGAGTGAACAGAAGCACACAATAGCAAAACACTATGCAATATTTTCTGAAAAAATACTGCAAAAATTGCCATTTAAAAAGAAGGGAAACATGACCTGTCTTTAAGTTCAACACCAGTTACATGCATTATTACTTTAATATCCAGATGTTTTCTGTTTTAATCAGATTTTGGTGATTTGATGCAATCTCTTTAGTGAAAGTCTGGAGAATTAAAATCTGACACTGAGCTGCTTAAAACCTCAGCCCAGTTACTTGCCAGAAGAGTGACTAGAAACTTAAGATTTTAATTTTGGTTTTTGCCTATCAGAAAAGTAATTTTGTAGTTTCATGTCTTGTATATTTGGGGTTAGTAGAAATCCTGAAAACTCAGTTTTGCAGAGTGTTGCTCTACTGAAAAGATGTCATAATGAATTTTAATAGGAAAAGATATTAAAATATTTTTTACATAAACATGTTATGACATGCGTTTCTTGAGCTTCAAAAGAAAACTACCTGTTCTTGGCTTCAGCTGATCCAGAGGACAGCAATAAAAGACAGTCCCTGAAATACAATAGACATTATCCTGAAAAATTATAAATAAACATATTTTTCCCTTTCTTTACCCTATGTATCCAATAAGCTGGTATAAAAACATAGGCCTTGTGTTACACCTTGAATCTAACAGTGAACCAAAAAAGCAATGAATTTGGAAGCTGAGCCTTCTTCAAGGGCAGTTCCACTTGCTTGATTACAGAACAGGTCTGCTTTTAAAGTCAGTTGGGCATACACCACTTTGTAACACCATTAATTTGCAACTAATTGAGGATTCTGCTTTGTGACAGGTACTACCCTTAAGATTGACAAAGACTGCATTTGCAAAGGACCCACATAAATGTTTGAAAATTGTAGATACTTGGCTTAGTAAGAAGTATCTGTTTAGTGAACAAGAGGAGCTACATTTAAAAATCAGGTTGTGGATAGAGAAGGATCAGTAAATAATTTTTTATTTATGGAAATCCTAAATCTCTATAGTTTTGTGCTGATCTTTTTTCTGTTTATGAGATATCATCTGTTCAGTAATAAGGTGTGCAGTAGTATAGGATCTCAAATCTTGATAGTAAAAAACTGAAAATTCTGAACAGAAAATCAGAAATTTAGTAAATTCTAAACATTTCATTTTCATTTCAACAGTTCATTTCATAAACATTTCAACGTGGGAATAGAGCTCCAAATCCTGTATGTGAACCCTCTTGAATCTGAACATCCCTATAAAGAGAACCTTTCATTTTCCTTCAGCTTCCTGTACAGAAATATGGAGTTTGATTCCTGTTATAAATTTCCAATGCTAATAAATTCTGAACAACTTTTCTGACTCTTTATGATTTAATTAATTTATTATCTTGAAAATTAGCCTCAAAGAAAATTGAGTTTTATTTAAGGGCTTAAACTTTGTCTAATAAAATACAACTCTGTACAGAATCTCTTCTTTCCATGCTCTGTATAATTGTGCATTTTCAAATGATTTTATATACTGTGTACGGTTCCATGCTTCAGAACTCAGGCACATGAACAAAGAGTTTTCCTAATCAATATCACAGGTATTCCTCTCACTTTTGCTCTTTATGTGTCATTAGGGCTGCTAGGAAGACTGAGAGCATTACTCAGTTTAAATGGCAATGTTTTTTTTTCTAGTTGTGGATTCTTAAACCAACTTTTTAGCACTGAAGCATCTAAGAAACGTTAGCTTCATTCTTGCTATATGATGACCCAGCACACACAGCTTGTCCTGTACTCATGAATGTAGTGTCTAGTACAGGAGTTTCTAAATTGCAGTAATTAATTTTTCACTTAAATTCAGTTACATTACAGCTACATCACTGCTGCTGTCACAGTTACCTTCTATTGCTCCCTTTTTTTCCATTTGTCATAAGGACAACCGAAGATCCTTTTGCAGAATACTGTATTGGGCTCTTTGTGATAAGGACAATTTAACATGCTTCTCAATATTATGTAAGAACTCATTCTTCAGTATTTTGGCTGCTAGGAAAATATTTGTATATGAGACAAATTTTTTGTCTACAATATATCTATAAAACTAAAAATAGAAATAATTAAATGCAGTAAATAAAAAGTTTACAGCATCTGTTTATGACTATGATATGTTCCGTTTGTTCTCCAAACAAAACATAACAAAATCCAAGCTGCATGCTGCTGTTAGGTTTTTAAAGGATAGTTCTTGCTCTGTCCTTGCTCAAATAACAGCCTTGCATGACAGCAAAATCATAGCAGCCGGTCTGTAAGCAAGAGCTTAATAATGTGTATTGTCCTGTGGTTTCTAATCTCTCAGATTAGTTTTAAGAACATATCAAAGTAAATTACAATAGCATTCCTCGGAATGGAATTTTTTAAAAATTTGTTTGCATGCTGTTAAATTGCTTTAATTGGTTTCAGAAATCTGTTGACATAAATTAATTCTATTTGTTATGATGCTTCTAAGAATAGACTGAATTACCTTGTATGTTTCTGTAGTTAAGCACAGGATGTTATATAGTGAATACCTGGAATATTTATTTTGCAGCTTACTAGGCAAAAGCTTTGTATTACACACACACATTGTCTGTGCACCTTAGAGGGTTGCATGTATTGTGAATTAATAAAGAGCAGTAGAGATATTTTGTATTGAAATGCCAAACAATTTGTGGCAAACTGCAAAATATAAACTAAAACCTATAATGAAAGCTCTAGTCTAGCTCGCAGTTTCTGCTCCAGTCAAATTGTAGCATAATTTAAACAGAAAACTGGTAGAGTGCATTCAGTGGAATTTCCATTAAATCTCTGCTATGACTAGGAGGTTTATCTGGTAGGTGACTTCCCAGACATTGCCTGCTGTAGTGTCCCAAGTTAACAGCTTTGAAAAGAAACCCAGCAACAAAAGATTCTCACTTGTACTGCACATATGTGGTAAAAGTAGCTTTGGGACTTCCCTAGGCTGTAAATATAACTGGAGGCTGGCTAGGGATGGCAGAATGCCAGTAAATTTTGCTTTCCTTGTCTGAGTACTGGGTTGTGCTATGATGATAATTGAACTCGTACTAAAAAGGAACCTTTCAAATTTTCAGTATACCTAAATAGAACTCGTTCATTTCCAAATTAATAACACTGAGCAAAATATTTGTAAGAAAAATGCAAATCCACTTAAGATCTAAGGTTATTTTTGCATTCTTTGAGATTAGATATTTCTCTTCCAACAGAAACTGCTGCTAAGGCTGCTTTTTTTAAAGCAAAAAATGAGAAAGCTTTTGAAAAACATGAAAATGTAATAGTTCAAAAGCATGCTTGTTTTCCCCAGCAAATAGGAAAATATGAGCCACTCTCCCTTTCCTCTAGCCAAAAGCCAGCAGCCCTTTTAATATGGTGCTGTGCACTCTGATGCTCTTTTGGTCTGTGTGCGGAGAGGGCAGGTGTGATATGACCCTCCCAGAGGCAGACAATTTTTTTGGGTTAGAAGGGACCTTAAAAATTATCTAATTCCAACACCAGTGGGGACACCTTCCACTAGACCAGGCTGCTCAGAGCCACATCCAACCCAGCCTTGAGCACTGCCAGGGATGCGACAGCCACAACTCTGGGCAATCTCTTTCAGCGCCTCACCCCCTCACAGCAAAGAATTGCTCCTGAGTATCCAATCTAAAAATACTCTCTGTCAGTTTAAAGCCATTCCCCCTTGTCTGGTCACTACTTTCACTTGTATAAAGTCCATCTCCAGCTTTCTTTTAGGCCGCATTTAGGAACTGAAAGTCTGTCTCCCTGAAGCCTGCCCTTCTCCAGTCTGAACAACCGCAGTTCTCTCACCATGTCTTCACAGAAGAGGTGCTCCAGCTCTCTGAGTATCTTCAAGACCCTCCTTTGACCTCAGTCTGACAGATCCACATCCCTTTTATGCTGAGGTTCACAAAGCTGGGTGCAGTTCTCCAGGTGGGATCTCATGAGAGCAGAGTAGAGGGGGAGACTCACCTACCTCGAACTGCTGGTCCCACTTCATTGATACAGCCCAGGAAACAGCTGGATGGCTCAGGATATGATTGGCAAGCAGGTAGAAAAGTCATTCTGAGGAGAATTGCAGATCAGCTCAGATAAGAACATAGATCTAGAATGGAGGAGGAATCCCAGTGAGGTCTGATGACTCAGTGAGTCATCAATTTCAGGACCTATTCTGCCATTTATTACTGGAAGGTGGTTTCCAAGCGTGAATTGAATGGAGGCAACTAACAGCACTGCAAAACAGTCAATCCCAGATCTATCTTCCCAGGGTAGATGTAGAGGAAAAGAAGGCTGCCAGGCTCAGAGCTCACCTGCTCCAGGATGTAAATAGCTGCAACATCTGTGCTGAGATTTGTGCTGGTTGCGGAGGACACACCAGCTTGTCGAGCCACACACGGAGCTTAAGGCTTTAATGTATAGTGTATACATGGCTGTCAACTTACTTTTCAAGAAAGTTATGGGGGTTAAAAATGGGTAGAAAAGTCTCCTGCATTGAGGGACAGATAGGAGGAAGACACCCTGTGAGGATAAGGTGGTGCTGGCAGAATAAGCCACTGTAATTTTCAACATGAAATTGAACATGGCATCTTTTTTTAATAGCTTGAGTATGGGAAGTCTGGGGGATGAGTGCAGGGAGCCTGGTGTGTCACCTGAAGACTGATGATATACTCTGAAGGTCTTCAGAAAGGTTGAATGGTTCCATGAGACAATTTTTGGCACTTCATGGTCTTCAGATTCCTTTTACAGTCATCAGAATATTCTGAAGTATGCTGTATTTAGAGAAACAGAGGCTGTTTCAAAGGGACTAATTATCAAATATGCTGTTTTCCCTGAAGCCTGTTTCAGTTCATGATACTCTTTGAGGACGAGGAGAACCTGTATGTGAGGTTTAAATATAACTGCAGTCACATTCTCCAGGCTCTTCTTTGGGGAGTGAATGAAACTGCTTCAGAGAGGCAGGTGTATTCTCCTAGGACCAAACAGGGCATTTGAAGGGGAATAAGTACTTTTGTCCTCTAAGTGTATTACAGTCCTGTTTCTTTTGGGTTAAGGCTATTTTAGATAGAAGAGCTGATAAGAAAAAAAGTATTTAAACATTTGTGGAAAGGCTTTATAGGAGGAGTATTCTTTGTCAGATTTTATTTTGGTCACTAAAACTGTGAATTTCAGGAAAATTAAAAGATGACTTGAGACATTTATCCACACCATTTTATTGAGAGTTTAAGCAGCTTTGGAATACATACATAGATGCAAGGCAAGCAGTGGCTCCAGGACATCCTTTCATCAACTATAATGTATCTGAAGAGATAGGGAAAAAAGAAAATATAATGTTGATGGACCCAACTTCACCATTTTCTTCAAGTTATTCTAAGTTCTTCGTGGGTTATCAGTTTCCAAACTAAAGCTGAATTCTTCTATGTAAAATTTATTGGTCTAAAATATCTTAATGGAGAAAATAGGAGTGTGATTTCTAGCTATGTGAAGAAGACAGAGGAGAAATGAAATAAAATCTGTTGCTTTCAGCAAGGTATTCTAATTCAGCTCATTGCTGTGCCTCACAATCTTTGTCATGCTCGTGTTTCTACAAGGCAATTAAGAAATTATTATCAAAAAGAATCATGTGCTGAAGCCATGTTATTTGGGTGTTCAGAACACAGCTTTATAATTAAGGGCTGCTTGCACATTATCTATGGAGTGCCTGTCCTGAGAAGTCTAACAACTGAAAACAATTATAGCAAAAAGTTTAAATGTATCTTATGAAATTTCAAATGTATTCTGAAAAAGCAACTTGAGATTATATTTGGGGTTTTTTTTTTCTATTTTTCTTATTCTAATGTTGAAGACACCTACATATTATTTTGTGGTTTTAAGTTTTATAGGAAGAAAAGTGAAATGCATCTCAAACTACAACGTAATTTGGGTTTAATACATGTACATTTTCTATAAGTACATTTACATTTTAAGAATGCAATTCTTTTCAATATACAGTGAAGAGAGTCTAGATTATAAGAACTTTACGCAAAGCTTTAATACAAAAAAATCTTCCTATTGTGAGGCTCTGATGTGATTTATCCTTGTTTTGAAGGCTCTAAAACAAATCATACTTTGGACTTTTTATGTTTCCTGACTGCTCTATGTGCTGGCAGGGCACTGTGCTCATTTCAACTGGAATATTTCCTAATGATTGTTCAGTTCAAAAGAAGAAAAGCCCCTACCAAAGTATTCCGTTTTAAGGAATAGTACAATAAAAATTAAATTATCTACTCACAGCTAAAAGGAAACTTTTCAAACAAAAGGCAAATTTTGCTGTACTTAGGACACCCAGTACAATCCTGGTTTTCCTGTGATCTGTGTAAATTAGGGGAAATTTCACTGCCACTGAAGCTGCACAAGTTTGCAAGTTGTTTCAAGATCAGACTTATTATGATGAACAGTAACACATTAAATTTAATGATGACATTTCACTTGACATTTGGTGGTTTACAGTTTCTCATTCAGACCATTCCAGATAGTCTGTGTCATGGATGTAGTAAAGGGTAAAGAAGACTCTAGGAATAGTGATACTTGTAAAGGTCATCATGATTTCTCTGCATATTGAAGAACATTTGTTTAAATGAAATGCACTGTTATAGAACATCCTTTGGATATTGAGACTTACATAATTTCTGATATAATGTTTAGATTATGCTTTCCAGTGGGATGAATATTTGAGCGATACAGTTTTCCTCCCTAAGCTGAGAGGCACTTGCTATCATTCTGCTTATATTTTTCTATCTTTACATAAGCCATCATTTCAACTCAAAGTCTCATTAAGTCCACCCTAAAACTTGAAAAAAAAACCAGTATCTCCTTCTTATTATGAAAGCTACATTCAAAGGCATCAAGCAATTGAATTCTTGCTTGAACAACCATATAGATAGCATTTGAATCTTAACATATACTGAGCCTGAACAAGATCTTATGTTTGGACTACATGTAAACTAGTCTGGATACAAATCAATAGTCTATATCCTCTTATATTTCTGGAGATGTGACTGGCATAAAACAAAAATGTAGGCATTCCTGCCACATGCTAGGAGCTCTTCTGGATATGTGACAGCACGAGGTTATGTATTTAAATTTATTTTTCCATAGTTTTTGTGTGATGGAAGAGAAAGAATAAAAGATAAATTGTAGAGTACCAAAACCACCCATCCAGTTTAAGTGTGATAAAGAATATTCCTTAACTAGTTTAGAAGGTCTCCTGGGTGAGTTATTCTCAAGGCAGGGAGGTAGCCTGGAGGACACAGAATGGGTAAACCTGAATTGGTGTACGGTGTTACCACTGAAGTAATTTTGACGTGAAATCTACTGACAATTCTGAGGGATTAATACATCTCCCCTTCTTTCCAGAGATGTCCACCTTGCAGACAGGAATGCAACAATCACAGCTAGGAGAGTAAGCAAGACTCTGACCCTATATTTATGTAAACTCAACTCATATGAGTGTATCTTATTAAGGCCTAAGTATAGTTACTCAGCCACAGCATGGGGAATCCCCTCTTCTGAGTAAAAATCAGGTTTCCTTTTCTCTGACAAGCTTTCAGTGTAAGCTTGTATTTCTTTTTTTTTTTCATAGTTTTTCAGCTCTCCTGCTGATCTTAAGTCTTGCTGTAGAAGCTGCTGACAAGAATTCAGTGGTTAGTTACCCAGCCTTAGCATATGACTTTGCACTGCTTCAGGGCCCATATTGCTGTGTGTAAAATAAAATGTGAATTTCTCTCTTGTTAATATTAACACTAGTAGAAAAGCTCTTAATCTGTTTAAGAACAGCAGATAACATCATGGAAAGGTCTTATTTCAGGCAGAAAGTTTGAACTAGGAAGGGTTGTGTGTATATTATTTTCTTATTTTGAAGTTGAAGGACCTTGTAAAAAAGAAAAAGCAGTGATTGCACTGGCTGAAGTGATTTTTTCTAAAGGGAAACATCAACACTCTTGGTGGTTACTCTGTACCAAGAACAAAAAGTTTCTTCTTCTCTCCAAAAGTGCTGGAAATGCATTTGCTTAACTTTTCTATGGTTAAATGTTCCACTGACTTGTTTTTTGTTGAAGAAAAGAGCACAACTTGAGAACTTTGATCATTCTGCTTTTACAGGATGATCACCAAAGCCCATTCACAGTACTGGTAATATTATTGTACAAGCATGATAATGTTTTACCTCATTTTCTGGGTTGCTACAATAATTTTCTTTGAATTTAAGTGTGGTGAGGATTTCTTTTTCCTTTGTGTTATTCCTCCTGCAAGAAGACAATTGCATGCCACAGTAACTGCATGAGGTCTTTGGCTTTCCTGTTGCTTTCACTTGTTCTGATTGCTCCTTGAGATGTGTGGGAGGACATGTGATGGACCTTTTTCTCTGGGATGTTTAATTGAAAAGAAAAGAGCATTTATAGTTGCAGACTGTCTAAACACTTTGAGATCTTCAGTCTTTAATGTCAGACTGGGTTAATTATTGGACATTCATCTCTTCAGCTGTTTATCTGCAATGTCTTTTTGCTTTCTCAACATTTAGACACATTATGGGTAATTCTTCATGTGCTTTATCACATGACACTCTAGACTGTGACAAGCAAGTCATTCTATTACTTCCAAGTGCTCTTGCCGATAATTCCAACCTGCTTTTTTTGGCACATATTCCCACACCAACAGCTGTCTTCCAGCTTTCTTTAGCAATGTCAATTTTAAGCTTTCAATTTCGTTTGCTTCTGGTTTACTTCTATATCATAGCTTACTAGTATTTTGCTGAATATTGTAAATTCTATTATTCCTCACAGGGTTTTTTTGTTTATTTAGGACTTTTACTCTAGGCAGAACTAAAAAAATAGCTTTATATTACCTAAGGACTTCATAGCATTGGTCACAACTTTTTATAATGTTGTCAATGCCATTGTTTCATACTATATTATGCTTTGTGTACTATTATACCTCTGACGCTTTTTCCTCAGAATTCTTAGTGGTTTTTCTCCAGATTGTATATCTCAGCAGGGAGAAAAACAACTACCAAACTTGTAGATATTTTTGCTGTAAATCTATTTACATGGATTTTAAAACAACATAGATATAGGATAAGGATCAAAGTAGATTTCTTGCTTGTGACTTAGGATGTGCAAAAAACTATGGAAAATCAAATTCACTAATACTGTGTGTGGATATCAGAAATGAAGGCATTCTGGGTCTCAGCAATGGTGCTAATATTGCCTATGTTTGCATAATATTTGTTCATTAGGAATTTGATTGTTATTATCTCTTATTGGAAGAATTATAATATGAAAATTATTTACTTCCACTACCAATAAAGACAGTATTTTGAAAAAGAGCCCAAGGCAAGAAGCCTTGGAACTGTATTTTTCTGGGAAACATTGAGGAATTCTGTAGAATTCTTGATATTAAGTCCTGAGACTCCACTTTTTGTTTAAATACAGTATAGAAAATAAGTGCAACTGAAACAATTGTCAGATTAGCATCTAAAAATTTGCATTTTACTGCAAAATCCTGGCATACACAGATGTAGAAAAAATGCTATTTAGAAGGTAAAAGCAACCCATTGTTCCATTTTAAAGGAAATGTGTCACAAAACAATTACATTTTAGCATCTTTTTTAGGATTAGATAGCACACTCAAAAAACTGAAAACTGCCCTTGCATGATAAGACTGGTTCACTCCATGTAACTACACTTCAGTATTTGAAACGGCAATTCCGTTTAGTTATAGGTTACGTTGCACACAAATACATCTTTCAAAATAACATACTTTTTAAAGTATCTATTTCTGGAAGAGATTCTGTTTACCATTAACCCTAAATATCATACTTTTCTTTGTTTTGTCTGTTTGGGTTTTTCTAAACGTTGCTAAGACAATATGCCTCTTTGTTTCTCTCTGGTGACTGAAGTATTTATGGAGACTTATTTATGTGTTAGGTACTGCCCAGGTGGATTTGCTGTCCACCTCACTGGGGAGAAACATTCTTACAGCCTAAGGGTCTGGGTTCATAGCTAAAAAGAAATTTCACAAGGCTTCCCAAGAAGCATAAATACCATCTTAAAGTAGGTACAGGCAGCCATTAGTTATTGGTCACTCCTTAAACAAGATGGCTTGTGGTGTTAATTTTCATTCATTTTTAGCCCCCTTTTTGGGATAGGGTACCATAGTTTCATGCAGAGGAAAAAACTGTTGTTTAGTGATCTGAGATTTCTTGTTTAATGATCAGGTTGAGAACATTGAAAACACAGTATAGGCATAAAATATTTAAAATACAAATTTCCTCAAATGTCTTAAAAGACAGCACAAGTGCAAAATAAAGATCTTATTGTTTCTGGGCAGGACAATCTGCAGTCTAAATTTTTCTTTTAATTAAAATTAGTTTTCTTTTGCGCAAAATGATGATGTTTCTGCAAATATGCAGGGAGCCTTATTTGGGACTTCTGCCACTCTGTGGGTAATGGTGACATTAGGCAATGGTGGATACCTTTTGCATAACATCCCGGAGCAAAAAATACATTTTTGATCATGTGGCCCATTTGGGTTCTAGACATTCATCACGAGGGAACTCAATCTCATGGGTCCCTCATTGTAGACCAAAGAGCTACTGCTATCTCTGACTCAAGAGGAGTTTCAAGAGGGTTTTCTGTTTCCTAGATTCCAAGCTACTGTAGGAGAAGTAGTTAGTTCAAAAGGTTCCTGGTTCTTTGTCCTAGTTTAGCTGTATTAAAGTGGGCAAGTTTTTTCTACTACTTAATGCAGCTATCCCAGTATCCATTGTTCTGGTTGTTGTGTATGAAAAGACCCTCATGCTTCATAATTATCTCTGTGTTTTGGGCAAAGGAGTCTTAGGTACTCCAGTTCTACAGCTGATCTCTGTTCCTCATGGAAGGCCTTCTGGAAAAACCACTGCTCACAGCACACTCAGCTGCTGTTGACAGGAGGTGAGGAAATGCCTGCCACTCCTCCCCCAAGCAGTAAGGAAGCAGGCTGCCCAGCTCCTGGCCAGGGTTGCGGGACTGCCTGGCTGGGTGCTGCTTGACCTCTCCACCCATCTGGCTGCACTAACACATGCAAGAATGTCATGAGTAAGGAGAGAGATTTGGCAGGAGGGGAACAGGGCTTTTTGGAAAGCTTTATGTAGTTGTGTAAGAATCATGTGAAGATGGAGATAGGAGACCTATGAGCACCAAAAGGCATTCTACTGAAGGGGTGTGGAGGCAGAAAGTTTTGTCCAAAATTTGACAAAACCACTTCCAGTAATTATATTTCTTCCCTGCCTTCTCCCTCCTCAGGCCAGGCCCCTCACACCCTTTTGCAGTATTAGAGAACCACGGTGACAGCCCCAGATCACCCCTGGCACCTCTCCTCTTCCCTTTCCCAGTGTACAGCTGCCCAAACTGCCTGCAAGAATAAGGACACCTGCTCTTTAGGGCAGTAACAGGCAGGTCTGCCTGCCCCTGTGGTCAATGTTGAGCTGTGCCAGCTCTCCCATGTATCCCACATAACCACCCTGTCCTGCCTCCTCCTCCTCAAACACGGCTGTCCAGTGAAAAGTCCCCCTGCATGGCTGCAGCTAGCAGCTCCCAGGCCCACAGCACACTCCTGGTATCGGGGAGGTCCAACAGCTCAAATAATCTCCTCTGGCAAATGGCACCACAAGCAAGAGATGGCCTGACAGTGGTACATGCCACACACACAAACAGCAGTCACATAGCAGGGGTGGAATGTTAAGTTGAAATTTTATATTTCATGTTAACTTAACCCTCATATAAAAGACAGGGTCACACAAAATGCTGTCAGAATATTTTAATTTTCAACAGATTTTTGCCTTTTGAAAGTAGCTTGTTTAGTGATCAGGGGCATTTTGCAATGACTACATGAGTATCTGTACTCCTCTCCTCTGTGACCCACTCTTAAACCCTGGGGAAAAAGGTTAGGATCTTTTTCTGATTGATGGTGTCTATATAATAAGAGTTTTAAAACACTATTTCAGTGCATCATTGTAAAATCTAGGCATATTCGCCTTTGGCTCAGAGCTCAAATGAAGCAATAATAGATCTTGGTTAAATCCTGAGATTTCTCTCTTTGCATTCATATTATATTTTTAGTGCTAAGTATACTGTGTAAGTAATAGAAAATTAATTTTCTTCAGAAAATAGGAACGTCAGATGGTAAATGGGGAGTAAGTAGACAAGTCACAGGAGTCAAACCAGCACTTCTATGTGGAGAAAAGGTGACTGAAATTGAGAATGGCTGGGGACTGCCTCAAGCAGCAATGTCTTTTACTGACCTTGTGACAAGCTGCCCAAATATCAGTGATTCTAAAAAACTGTTGACATAAGCTGGATGGAGGCTTTAGTTTTTCAGGTGAATTCTCCCCAGACTGTTTGTTTTGGACAAACTCAGTTTATGTCAGAGCTCCTCTTCTCTAACAGTTCCTATATCTTACCAAAGCATGAGTGGCTCCATCTAGCAGCTACATTCACAGTCTTCTGTGAATGACTCCATGGTAAGGTCCATGGGATCAGGCAGCAGGAATACTTTCTCTCTGTGGAGGTGGGATGCACTCTGCTTCAGAAGGCAAGAGGAGTTAGATCGAGAAGGGGGAAGAGAGTAGGACACATGGAAGAAAACAAGCAAGGAAAGCTCATGGGCAGACAAACACAGCTGTTTGGGGTGGATGGGGAAGTGAGAGAGCAGAGGCAGGGAAAACAGTAATCAGTAAGAGAGAAAGTGGTGAATAAAGTCTGCGGGAAGAGAGAGAGGTAATAGGAAAGTGAAAAACGAGAGGAATCAACATAATTGGAGTGTCCAGAGCAGAAGTGCAAGAGGGAGTTCCAGTGGATGAGGGCAGCACCTGCAGTTACACCCCATAGCCCTGATATCCCACTCTGTGTAGTCTGGTATGTTGTAGCTTTTTTTTCCCCTTTACTGGGTACAGAAGACTGGACCAAGCAGGAAAAAATTGTTCCCCCACACTAAACATGTAACTTCATCCAGTCAGTGGCACACTTTGCACCCTTTGCAGTGTTTTTCACTCTTACTTTATCCCCACTTCCAAAGCACCATTTATTCCAGCCCTCCATCCATGCAGACAGGCAGGGAGCATCACTGCCATCAAGGTGGGCACAGGATCTCAGTGTGCCTCTTGCTAGAAGGGCTCCAGTTTGTGCTTCATGTCAGCAACTTCTCTGGTCACAAGAGTCTGTAGAGAGAGAAGGCAGCTTCTTTGAGCTCTTAAACTGCATGCCCTTCCCACGATATGCCTTACCAAAAATTTTAACTGTATTTGTTGCCCTGAATGGTCACACACATGCACACTTGTCCAATTCATCTAAATTCATATTTAATGTTGTACTAGATTAAATATGCAAATAAATGAGATTATAGCCAACACCAAAAAGTATACATTCCTGCTTGAATGAATTGGGAAAGGAATCCAATAATGAGCTCCAGGCTTGGAGTATACTAGGAATCAGGTTTCTTTTTGAGTTGTCATGTAGGATTTTTGGGCTTTGCCTTAGATGTGAAAGCTGATGGGCTGACTCAGTAGCTTTTTCCTTCCTGATCATTTTTAGCTGACATCCACCTGTGCCTGAAGAACAGTGACCTGCTCAGCCACCTGAGATAGCCAAACTAGGGAGGTCTCAGCACCTGTTTCCTCCCCACACCATTTTCATCAACCTTTTTCCCTCCTGATTCTATTCATTAGTGGGTTCAAACTGCTGTTCAATGCAAGTGTAATAAACAGGTTCTCTTCTCTGCTCCTTGTTTAGGGTTTTTTCCTAGTTTACACTCCTGTTGTTTTTTCACATGGCATTTTCCATTGGTGTAATCCTCCTGCCTTAAATTACTTTCCTGTGAGATCACATTGCTCTCAGAACCATTACACACACTGAAAATTTGCATACCATAAAAAGTCTTCATTGTATTACACCTTCTCAAGCACACAAGATTCAGGTTGCTTTTAACATTTTAGAGAAATCATGCACCATCTGGGGCAAGGGCGTCAGACTGCTTTGTCTGAACCTGTTTCCCTCTTATTTATTCTCAGTTTCATGCAACACTTCCCTGGTGTTTCATATACTGGGAAAACAATCATGATAAAAAATAAAATACTCAGAATGTATGAAATGCCAAGATTAATTTTACTGTGGCAGTTTTAATCTCTTCCCTTTTGCCCTGCATATTTATGAAGTTTATTAAAAATCTTTGCTAATGCACAGATTACCATTAGTTGCTCACTGAGTACTCAAGCCCTCTCATTATGAATGAATAGCTAAACTTAATCCTCTGAAAACCAAGTAGTGCAAAAGTCAACACCCGTGTCATGAATCTATAACACTGCCTCTTTAGAGAATGCTTCATGTGTATTCAAGCCTTTACCCTCATTGATGCTCAAGACCTTAGACTTCAGGGTAAGTAGAGTACTTTACTAACACAGATTTGTGCTTAGATCAAATATAACACAAAAGGCTATCTACAGTCTGTCTGCAGTTAAACCTACTCACACAAAGCTTATCACCCTCAGGAAACCATTACATCTTATTTTCTCTTGCCTCTATGACTTTTCTCAATAAATAGTAGAAGGAAGGTGAAGGACAATACTGATGAGTGTGCCACATGCATCTTGATGTTTTCTGCAGCCAGGAGATACCATATATTTATTTTGGGACCAAACATAAAATAAATGCCAAACATCAATCAATCCCAAAACTGTTTATTTCAGTGCTACTTGACCAGCTTTTAATAGAAAGCAAAGCCTGGGTCTAGCCACAAGAATGAAATTTCTATATGAAAACCAAAGGATGCAAAACACAAACATCATAACATGAAAATAAGATTGCCAGAACATTGAAAAATTAATGCCTTAGTATACATTTGTTTAAAAAAAAAAAACATTATCTTTTTATCCAGATCACATGTTGGCAACTCCCAATACAAATGCTATAAATTCCCTTTTCCTGTTTAGGGATAAAGTTGAGGCACACATAGACCACAACTGTAAGTTATTGACATCAATGTATTCTTGTGGCTTTGAAAAAGTTTGGCCGACTCACTCACAGTGTTATGAGTTTATCAGTTCTTGTAGACTCAACAGAGGTTATTAGTTCTTGGGAAACTTTCCTGCACTACCTTCTCAGTGTACATTTTTCCTCTGCCCAGCCAGCTGTGGTTTTCTACCCAGACCTATGATATGTGTCATTCACATTCACACACACCTCCAAAAATAACCTCACAAAAAGAGTAATTTATGAAGTAAAATTGTAGTAGAACATTTTCAAGGTTTTAAAAGTCTTTTCTTTCAGATAAATTTATGAATATATATGTATATGAAAGTATGCAAACACAGAGAGAAAGCAAGTGTTCATGTGTGGGCAGTGTGTTTATATGTACAGTGTGTTTTATTCAAGTTTGAGTACACAATTTACAGAGTCTAACATATTTTGTATGGCTTTAAAAATATCTGTTTTGGTATTCTATCCACTCTTCAGCCTCACACCAATGAATAATCAACAAGGGATTAAATTAAAATCCAAACGACATCTCCTGCATGTGCTGGAGGAAGTCAATGCCTCATTCTGAAAGATGTGGATGTGCTCTGTGTATGAACTTGGCACATTGAAAGCCTATGAGTTGAATACTGATTTTTTTTTTCCACGGTGGGCTCTAACCAACTCCTACTAATGTCAGTGGGCACCTTCTCACTGACTTCAGTAGTGCTTTCAGCAGATTTTAGTATCTTTGATTTTAATAGGAATGTGAAGAAATCATAAACCTAATGTTTGACCAGCTCTTTGATATGAAGTGTTTTGTACCTGTGAAGTTAATTTACTATTTACAGAATTTAAATTCAGAGCTCAAAAAATGGTATTTTGGAGTTTGACTGCTCAATGGTATAAAAATGTATTCAGCAAATCTGCTCTGTTTTTACAACTGAGTGTTTTCTGAAAGTAAAAGGCTATTTCTTACAAGTGAAAAAAGCTTTCACAAAAAGAAAAGACGTATTTATTAATTTATTAATTATGAGTCCATTTACAGATCTGGAAACAATTTTTTAAGCTTTTCCTTTTTTAAAAAAAGTTACACTAACTCAGTCTTAAGACTGCAGAAAACCTGAACACATATATCCATTTATATCTATTCACATCTATTAAGTTAAAGCTTTAATATTTTTTTTTACAAGGCAAAGCTACTTAGAATATACAGAATCTGAAAAAAAATTAATCTTAGTGACAAATACCAAGAAATGGGTTAAATCACCTGTTCAGTTACATGGAAAACTCTGATTCTTCCTCCAGTTAATATCACTGACATGCAGGGCAATAAAAGTTAAACAACTAGATTGTAATGATTTATTCTCAAGTTCATATTCAGAGTTTCAGCCATGTGTCTGCCATTAATGTTAATAGGGGTTACACAGCCAAAGCCAATTTAATCAAGAACATTTTCCAGACTTAGAAACCTGTCATATGACAGAACATGGTTTTGTTTTGTTTTGTTTTGTTTTGTTTTTTAATAATGAGATTATGGTTTGCAGTAGAAATTCACTGTGTCTTAATATGAGCAAAAAGAAGTAGGAGGAAGTGTACACAACAGATGCTGGGAAGATTGTTATGGAATGAATTTTCACTACCATGCAGGTTTTGGCTGGGTAATTTTCTTCCTAGTAGCTGGTAAAGTACTATGCTTTGGATCTACGATGAAAATAGTGTTGATAACATAGGATTACAGAATTGCAGATTGAGTAACTTTGGAAGGGACCTAAAAACTGGTGTTTGAGCTGCTGCTGAGCAGCGATTACAGTAAGGCAAGGAATTTTCAGCTTCTCACACCACTTTACCAGTGAGGAGGCTGGGGATGCACAAGAAGCTGTGATCATGATCCAGAGATGGAGATGTGACCCAAAAAAGCCAAAGGGATATGGCATCACGCTCAGTATAGTAATTAGGAGGAAAGTTGGCCAGGGCAGCTGGTCAGGGAACTGGCTTGGCGTCAGTCAATGAGTGGTGAGCAATTGCATTGTGCTTGATTATTGTAATTCTTTTATCATTACTACTACTCTTTCTGTCTCTGTCCTAATAAACTGACTTTTTCTCAACCCACAAATTTTACTTTTTTTTTCCCCGATTCCATCCCACTACAGGAATGGGAGCAGCTGTGTGGTGTTCAGCTACCTGCTGGTTAAACCATGACAACCTCTAGCAGCATGTTCTCCACACTTCACCCACAAAAATGCACTTGATGGGAAACGGGGTCCTGAAGCTGATGATTCAGACAAAGCTTAACACAACCAAGTCTTTTGAGACTGATGTGCCCAAGTTAAAATTGTGCAAGCTCTTCCACATATTTGAGGTAGAGTGAGAAACAGTGATTCTTGCAACAGAAACAATCTTTCTGCTTTGTTTTGTTTTGATTTGCTCTTTTGTACTGCAAAAAACACTTCACTGGGGATGTCTAATATGCAGGAAGAGTTAAATTAACTTTGTGAAGCAGTATGAAATCTCCCCTCCTTCCTTCTTGATCTGTTTAGACTGAAGGGAGACCAGCTTTCAGCTACAGCCCAACAAGTTAGTATGAGCCCGGACTGCAGCTGCAACTGAAAGGGCACTGACCTGCACCTACTGAAAGGTGACTGGGTGTGAGAAGGTCCCCAGCTGATCTTCCTCAGCACTGTCTTAGAGCTGGTGCACTCATGAATGTGAGCCATGATGCCTCTTTAAAATTATCACCTTGCTCAGAAACTTGAGGTGAATTCCTAGCAATGGTACTCATTCTGTGTGGTGGAGGAAGGGAAAGGCAGAGAAGTGGAGAACGTGTGTGTATTCATCACTTGGCAAAGCCACCTGGCAGCACAGAAAAGAAAATGTTGACAGGTTTGCCTCAGGTGGTGGACTTGGGACTGCAGAAGTTACTGATCTTTGTTGCAAACAACTTAAACTACTTTGGAGGAAAGATGGTACCAAAATATAGTCTTGTTTTTTCCCTCAACTACATTTTGGAATGAAGTTTCATTTGTAAAAGTACTTCCTATCAAAGAGGGGAAAAAATACTATCGCTACCAAACAATTATTTCTGTATCCTTCTGTCCAAACTTCGAGGGTTTTTTTTTTTTTAATGCTTCACATTACAATAGCAACATTCAAATATGTCTTTGTATGGATGTGATTTCCAAATTGTTAATGCTGCAAACTCCAAAATATTTCAAAGCAGAAGGAACATAAAATGCATTATACCATTTTTCTAAGATGATAATCTAACTAATCCAATTTATTCAGACAATAGTATTTCCATAAGATTAAACAATTAACACTGTAGTGCCAATACCCCTTTTTCTCAAAGAAAAGAGAAAATGGAATGTAATGTTCCATTAACCTATCTTGGATATATTGAACTATGAAATTAACTGAAAAATGAGTGAATTTTCTTGCAAAGTCAATAAGAGTTTCTTACAGTGTCAATCATGCTTTAATTCATAAATCCCTTTACTACATCCTGCAGCTGGTTGAAAACATTCATATGAATTTTAATTAATATGAAACATTAACTTTCTAGGTTCACTGTAGAAGATTATAGATTATATATAGAGTATAGAAGATTAAACACAAGCTCATTTGATAGCTCTAATCTTAAAAAAAAAAAAAAGAAAAAGAAAAAAAAGAAAATGCTTAACAGCTTTTCAGACTAATTAGAAAAATAAAGTCTGAGAGGCTGATAGAACTTCCCTGAGTGTTTCCATTTCATTCTTTTCTCTCCAACACCACACAAAAATCTTCCAATCATTTTTTACCCTGGGTTATATCCAGATTCATAAGCAAACCCTCTTTATATGTAGCAGTAATAAATGGTTGCAACCTCAAACACTGGAAAGTTATGACTATACTGGTAACATTAACCAGGTAGCAATCACTGAACATTGCAGCTGAACAAGGACTCTCCACCAACTGTCTCCCTAGAAAAGCCTTCCAAAAATTGTGTTTTAAAGAAAAAGAGCATTTTAATTGAATCAGACAACCTTCTCTCTTCAAACTGCTGACAGAGGCCAATAGTGGTAACTATCAGATGTACAGTCCTTACATTGATGAACAAAAAAGTGGTGCTCTGACTCAACAGTTTTCACCTCTGTGTTTATATAAAACATCTTTGCAGGTGGGATAAAACAGCAAAAATCTCCCTGCA
This sequence comes from Toxostoma redivivum, assembly GCA_013397375.1. Taxonomy (NCBI): domain Eukaryota; kingdom Metazoa; phylum Chordata; class Aves; order Passeriformes; family Mimidae; genus Toxostoma; species Toxostoma redivivum. Next base: position 206,381 of record VXBI01004761.1, read on the forward strand.
TCCTCATCCACACTTCACACTGGTCTGCATTTCACCTGTTACAATTGTATCATTTTTTATGATTGTAGCTTATCCTGGCATCACACAGAGCATCTCATCAGCATTCCATTAATATATACTGTGGCTTGCTTTGCTGTCCCCTGCAGGTGAATGTCTGAGATAAGTCACCTCCTTATATGTCCACAGTTGAAGGACTCTTTGTTCCTCTTTGCTGGCAGTCCAACAATGAGCATTGTCTTGTTTTGTGCATCTGCTCAACAGCTTCTGACAGAAATGCTCTGTTAAGTGTGTGCACTTACTGATACCTAACATACATTTTAAAGGAAGGTTTAAGCCTCATTAAGTCTACTTGTAAAAAAAACAAACAAACTGAACTGTATCTTATTAGGTGAAAACGAAAAGTTCTGTGTCACTATTCTGACAGACTTCATGGCAGGGACTTCCTAAATGAGCCTCCCAGCATATCTGGAAAGCTGAGTGGTTTTCTGCCCACCCACTTTGGCCCACAGCCCAGATGACCTGTCCACAAGTCTCCCAGAAGCTGGGGCTGAACAGCTGCCTGTGATGGCCCAAAAGGGTTTCTTAAAGCCAGACAGGGAGATTATTCCACTGCTAAGGCTTCATTGCCTTTTTAGGAAATACTGCGAGGTTTAGGCCTATGTGTAGTTAAAGTACTTACCCATAACCACTGATTTTAGGTCTTGCCATTACAAGTGTATCATGGCTACAATCAGGGTTTTTTCTTTCACCAAAGGAATTTACAGTGCAGAATTTCCGCAGGTTGTGAGGGTAGATAAATAATCATGATAAATAGGAAGGCACTGAATGGAGTTTTCCTCACCTCTGTATGGAGAAAGGCAAATATGCAGATATGTTTCTTTATTTTTCACTTGCTGAGAAGTAAATCTTCAGAAGTATAGCTGGTATCTTAGAACATAATCACTCACTCTCCTCTCCCTGTTTTAGTGTCAGCATAAAGAAAATTGTGCAATAACACAGCAGGTGTTAACCATAATAATGTTCTACACTAGAAAAACCTTTGACTAGTAACTAAATTAAGAGGAAATTGATGGAAAAGGTCTAACTGCTCTCCTGAATATCCTGATCTGAATGATGATAAAGAATGCTAGTTCATTCCTCCCATTTAGTTTAGGTAAATGAGTTTCTGGGATCTGACCCAATTATTCTCTTTCATTCTGGAGATAATTTGGATCATGTCTAGATATGAAGAGATGCCAAAACACCCTAACTGAGACATTAATTTTTAATGCTCAGCTTCTCTGTTGAGTAATTTGGTTTATACAACGCAGAGATCAGTAATTATTAGATCTCAGTAAGCAGCTCTCTACTTTTCTTTAAAATTCCCTTTGCGCTCCTTGTTGCATTTTTAGACCGGTATGGATCTTTCTAAGGCTGAAAACTTGCTTTTTAGACTGTTTTGTGGATTTCATTAATACCACCAGCTGTTCTGATTTTTAATTTAGTGGTGCAAATAGGAGCCTTTCCACTGAGTGAAACCCTACAAAATATCTGAAACTATCTAAGCTGCATATAGGCATCCCATACTTTCTCCGTGTGCATGATGAAAACTGGTAGTATTTTAACATGAAGAAAGAAACATTTCCTGTTTGTGATACACCATCTTCCTTTGCATCAGATTGCCTCGAAGACTGGCCAGGTTTCATCCATTTGAAAAATGCACAAGGAACTATCCAACTTTCTTACTGATACGTTCCTGGAAATCTACATTGCTCCATGATGATTGAAATAAACGCATGTGCATTGCTTGTAACTGTATTGTGAAAAGGTTCAAGTACCTACACTTTTTTTTTTTATTCCTTTAAGAAAACCTATTGGCTCCATATTCATTCATCAGTCTGCCACCTTTTTAATGTATAGGTGGCAGCTGTATACTTCACTCTGAGGGAATTTACAAGTGACCTCTCACACATAACATATGCTTACCATTTTACTTGCTAACCAGATGAGCATTGGTTTAACTCCAAGATAAGATTATAGTACAACAAATTACTTTAGGAAAACAGCAAAATAGACAAATGAGAAGACATAAGAATATAGGAATCTTGGTGATTGATTCTACCTTCCTGAACAATGCAGAATGACTAAATGCTGAATGACTTTCTATCTCCTTTCATAAGCCTTTGCTTACATTTTTAGACTGTACAGACCCTTAGCTGGGGTCCTCCTGGCTGGTGTTTGAGGCTGACCTGGCTGTCCCAGGGAGCTGTGGACATGGGAGCACACACTGCCTGAGGAATCTTAGTCCTTTCTGAGTGGACTGCAGACTTTATTAGCTTTTAATTTCACAGTCTCTTAAACGTCCTTTCAAAAGGAAACTCGCATTTTATGGTGGTAAATCATGTTTTAAAAATACATAGAGTTGCAATTATATAGAAAAATTGATTAGATGGTCACAATTGCCAAATAATAAAATTGGTGTGAACACCAATATAATTGGTGTGAACTTATCACCTTTTATTCCCGATTTTGTGCTGTGACATGAAATCATGTTCTGTTTTTTCACTTCTGCAGGACCTTACAAATATCTAAGTGCACAGTATCTAGTACACAGTATCTTGATTTACTAACAAAACAAACATCTTGCTATTCCAGGAATTGTTTTCTTGTTCTCTATGTCCTTAACTTTATAGAGTTGTGTATTACAAAAATATAATTATGAGCTTTTTTTATTTTTTTAATGTCTAGTTAATAACTGCATTAGCTTTCATTTGTCACCTGTAAAACTGAGCAGAGAGTTGCAGTAGTCTTTCAAAGAAATGCTGGAATCCCATTATGAATCAATCTCTGTATTACAGAATGAGGCTCATGTGTATACTTTAGTGAAGAGTTCGTGGAAGCAGAAAACTACCTGTTCTCCCCCAGTGTAATGAGGCTCTGGTGCCTCATTTGCTATTGCTGATCACTCAAAGCATAGAATGAGGAAAGAGTAAAAAATATTGAAGAGGCTGCAGAAGAAATAAGCATGGCGGAAACTATTTCATTGCCACTGTATTGAGATGTTTAGCAGAACTCTTCTTGGTCTTTCTACTCAGAAAAAAGACCACTGCAAAAAAATAATACCAGAGACACAAACTACTGTTAGTTTTCTGTTAGCAAGTAAAAATAAAGCTATCATGCCAAATCAAGTATTTTTATGATGGTGGAGGAAAGAACTAATGAATCTCAAAGTTGTATTGATATATGCATGTATATGCATGTTTCTTTATTCATTTATTCCAAATTTATTCCACATATGAGTATATGCATATGTAAATATGCTTGTAATTAGGAGGGGGGACTGCTCCACCTCCGGTAAATCTTATGTTCCTGGGGGAACATGCATTTTTTAACTGTGTTCCAGCAGACTCAGGAGAATGGGCTGACTTCTGCTGAGATGGATATGTGAATTCTCAGAAGGCACACATAGATATATGCAGAATACTTCCTGAAGACTGGCAGGTCTATCCAAACACTGCTTTTGATTCAACTGCTTTTGTTATAACTGACTATGACAATCATGACTAAAGCAGGGATCTGTGAACCACAGACAGTATCCTTTAACATGACATTGGAGCATTCATGTGAAGTATGGGACAATAATTAACAGTGCAGGTGAGGATTTCACAATGCTAGCTATGGGTGGATCACTGCCTTGATGACATGTAACATTTTATCTGAGAATTGCTAAAGTTTTTCCCTAATTCAAGCTTAAGGGAGACAGTAGGAAGCAAGTAGGTATATTAATTATACCAGAATAAGGTTGTGTAAGGGGAAAGAGACATATTTTATCCATGCATTTTCAGGATACGTTCTTCTATACAGGTAGGAATAAGCAAGTTTTATGTGGCAGTTTGCAGAGACATGTTGACACAAATTAAGATCCAGAGAGGGAATTTGCACAGACATCAGAGCTCTCCACAAATACTAATCAAGAGCTCAAGGCAGTAACAACCAGACATGAGTATCAGAGTTTTGGTTCTTTAATACTGGTTATTTTCTTGTTTCTGATGTGATTTTATCGATTATGTTTATGCCTGTGCCTAAAGTGTGTCAATGGCTCATTCTCATTAGTGTTTCTCATGTCATCCCACTATAATGTCATGCATGGTGGCATTGTTGTTTAATAAGCCCCACAGTGTGAATATCTTGCCTGCTGTGGAAGGATGGTAAACAATCTTGCATCAAATTTATCTTGCTATGCAAAGCTCAGGCAGTAATCTATATGGTGTCCTTTTATAGGGCACTACCATTTTCTGTTTTGCAGTTTTGGAAAAACAAGAAGGGCTGATGAATAAACAGATGGAACAGAGTATCAGGAATAGATATGCAAAATTAGAACCCCGTTAGAAAACTTAAAAATTAGTAGACTAATTTATCCAACAGAAGAACTCCCACAATATTTCCAGACTTTGTATAGATTCTTTATTTTTAACCTATGAAGAGTAGATGGAAAAACAGAAATAGGTCATCTGGGACTAATCAAGCCTATGAAAATGACCAAGGCAACTAGAAATGGAAAAAAACCTGGTGTTTTCTAGTGTATAGCTCTGCTATTTATGACTGCTTCTGTAACTGTACATTTTCTTATCAATGTAAAAAAAATTCTATTGGTGTGTAAAGAGATTTAAAAATCCACCCTTGGGAACCAGTGCAGCATCCAGTTAGAAAAAACATACAAATGTTTTCTATCTCATACCCTGTAAACTTGTAATACATTAATATATACAAACATCAGATAAAATACATGCAGTGCCTATGCACACAATTTAAATCTCCTGTCAGGAGCATATGAAACCACAGGTAAAAATGTTGTGTAAATGAATCACATTTGGGGGAATGCAATAATTTTATATTTGAATTCTTGTAAAAAAGAGAAATGCTATAGAACAGTATATTTGACAGTATGGTCAAATATTGCCCTTTAAGTAAACATTAATGTTTAATTCTTAATAGTTAACTCACTTTATAATTATGTAGATGGCCGTATAAAGTACAAAGTATGTAGCAGCTCTATCTAATTATACAATGATGCTATTTCAGTATCAAAAAAGTGTACGTTACTACGATGTGTACATTACACTAAATGCGTACATTATTTTTGTGCTAGCACTTACAGAAAAAGTAAACCAAACTGAATATTTAATAAACGTTTGGTTTGGCCCCATGTATTAGAATATAAATGCACTTTTATATAGTAGTTTTCAGATATTTGTTGCAACGATGTGCGTGTCATATTAACGAGCAGCACTGTAACACTGGTAAATCTGACTGGTTTTCTTCAAAATGTTTAACTGAAAGGATTAAATTAGTTTTCTGTTCTCTTGCACAGTAGGGAATCCAGGTGTCTTACTTAGTTCTTTAAGTGAATCTGCCCTATCACAGCCTACCTAAGGATGCTCTGGTTAAAGTTTAATCCAAGGGCTGATGAAGTTCAAGATCACTCAGGTGTGATGTTGACTGTGGTTATTTGATAAACAGATGGTTTCACAGAAGAGCCCAGAGTGCCCATTAAGAAACACTGGAGGAACTGGTTATAGGACCCAGTACTTTACTGTCAGATCCAACCATTAGCATAACAAATTTGCCTACATTTTACAGTGAGAGGCTTAGGCTTTGGGTTTGTTTCATGTTTTTCTGATTAATCATTCTGATTATTCAGATAGTTAGAAACATAACGTTAAGACTAGATTGACTCATACTTTATATCCATTAGTTGTTTTTCTTGTATGATCCTTTTGTTTTAATCATTATTTACCCCTTCCAGTGTTTACCCTGTTATGCTTTAGTGGCGTGATGCTTCCCCTCATCTGCTTTTCCCTGCTATAAATAAAAGGAACTGCCTCCTGATCTGTAAGAGGCTCTGGCCTCCATTGACCAGCCCAATAGCCTAGCTCTAGTTTTGTCTCTGAATTTGTCTTTTTTGACACATGATCATAACTGCACACATGACCATGCCCAAATCACCTATGACAGTTGCACAACCCATGTTCTACTACTTTTATTTAAACCAGCTATTGACTATATTTCAACACGTGTGACAGCATTACCCAATGCCTTTTGATAGTAGTGTATGTACTAAATCTTTTTTTCTTTTTAGTCACCCCCAGATGGTAAGGCGCTAGATCTCATCAGTTTTCTGTCTCTTTCCCATAAGTCTTGGCAAGTAGCATTATTTGATCTATCATAGTGTAGATTTGGACATACTGTCCCTATGTTATCCTAGTTCTTTCCTTGACAGTACTTCTCAACTTTCTATATTTCTCAACTTTCTATCACAATCAGCTACAGTCCAGCAGTGTAGCACATTCAAAAATACCCCAGAATTAAAACCAACAAAAGCCAACAATAGGGAATTTGGCTTTTGAATCTTTTGAAAATTACTTAGTTAATTTATATAAAGGTACCAAAGGTACCCAAAGATGAATAAGTAATGGCATTTTCAAAAATTCTCTGACAGTCACTGCCCATCATTTGAAGACATACTAGGACTTGGTTTGCAAACAGTACCAGTATCTTGCCAGTGCATAGGATATGGCTGTTCAAATGGTAGAAGTCATCAGTAGGAACATTTGTTCAACTCTGCTTACAGTTCTGACGGGAGAAACACAAATTTCCCATCATTCAAGAAATTTTGTGTCACGCCAGGGTGTTCCGTCTTATGTCACTGTCTCCTGTGAATCTTATTCTGAGAATCCCTGGGGACAGCTTGTCTGAGAGAGGGTTCCTCTAGATGTAAAACACAGAAATCCATCTGTTCATTTAGCCCCTGATTTAGTGCCTTGTCCTGGCTTACAATTTAAAATGTATTCTATCACCATCTGTTGAAACGAGAGAAGGGTTGATCCTTATCTCCGTGGGAGATATCTTCTGTTAATGGGCCATTAACCCCCCACTGCCTGACTGATAAGATTACATCATCCCATTGGGAGATGCTCCAGCCATGGGGAGGAGCCATGCCTTTCCTACCTAAATAAAAACCGAGATTTGAAACAGCAAAGCAGCCTTTTTCACTGGATTCCAGAGGAGAAAACCACATCATCGCTTTTCCACATCATCGCTGAACCTTCAGAGGAAAACTGCACCTTCTACAGGATCAGTGCTTCAACAGAACCACATCTGTCATCCAGGAGGACTGCAGCCACCATTTAATCAGACTGCACCAACACCCTGACTGGCAAGGTGTCAGGTTGTATTCTGACTCTGTCAGTGGTTTTATTTTGTATTATTGCATGTATTTCATTTTTTTCTCTTTTTTCCTCTTAAAATTGTATTACTGACTTGGACCTCTCACTGGTCTTGCTTTCAAACCAGTACATTTTTGGCACCCAGCACGGGGTACGAAGGTACTGAGAAAAGTCAGCGTTACAATTTTGAATTGTGAAAGCCACCTATTCACCACGATTCTCAACATGCTTACGTGGGTTTTGTATCTTGCTCTCTATATTTTTCCGCACATGGGGAACTATCTGCCGGTTGTAATGCTCCTGTGTAGACCAGGCTATGGTATAAAAATTGCTTTATTGGTCTATTACGTCTATTGCATGATAATCTCTGAGGCAATGAACATAATTCGGAATATATACTCAATTTTGTTTGCTTGTCCTAGTCTAGGCCACTACATCTGGGGCCTCAACAATCGCACCCAGCCCCTGGGGGGAGGGGTAAAGGATGATTTTTTCCAACCTTTCAGGCCTGACACAGTAGTTTTTGGAAATGTTGAGTTCCCTCTGGATGCCAAGGACGGCATAATGTTGTTGTTAGTTCTGCTTTGTCTCCTCTGCACAGCCTGCAACATGCTTAGAAACAAAACACTACATGGTGTAGTGCAGCATATTCTCGAGGAAGAGGAAAAAAGAAACAAACCAACTGCAGCCATGTCTGCACAGAGTACCACAAAGAAGAAAAAAGCCAAAAGCAAAGCA
>VXBI01004765.1:0-64476 GCA_013397375.1 Toxostoma redivivum
TACCTGTCTCTGAAACCAAGACAATACCAAACTTAGTTTTTGTCATGTGCCACAAGACATTCTGCAGCAGCAGGTACACAATGCATCTGCTGCACAACATGAACTTTTGACTAATGGAATCTAAACCCAGCGTGTGGATGGTGATGAATTCAAAAGTCTGTAGCCAAATCAACAATTCACTGGCATGATTTTAGAAATCTCTTTAAAAATCAGAATGGAAAACCCTATGTAGAGAATGGCAAGGAAATGTCTAAGAAGAAATACTGATTTGCTCCACCACATTATTGTGCTGAAATACATATCCTCACATGTAGGAAATGCCTACTATATGAAGGGAATTAAAGCTACATGTGAATAGGAACAAGAAGATAATAGTCACAGGAAATGAAGAATGTACCTTAAGGTAGCACTATTGTTTATAAATAAAATGAAGTTTACTAATTTTCTTATACATATATAAGAAAATATATATGTTTTCCTTTATCAATGGGTGTAGGAGAGCTATTCAAACATTCTGAAGCTGAGAAAATAATACATTTCCCTGACATTCCTTTCAGTCTTTTTCCAGTGCTGAAATGTTCGTTTCAGTGGATGTGCCCTGGCCCCTGCACAGCACTGGTCTGGTCTGGTCTGTTCCCACAACTGAAACTCTCTGGTCATCTCTCCACATGCTTGTTACTGTATTTGTCACTGTTTACAACTATTTCATGTAGCTGTAAAAGGGCCTTTACTTCATTTAGGGTCATTTAGGTATGGTTAAACGACAGTGTTCAGGTCTTTCAAACACAGGAAGCCAGGACAAGAAGAGGAGCGTTTAATAGGGTCTAACAGGAAACAGTCTCCTTGGAAATGGAGATTTATTTACAAACATATCAAACAAGAAGGACCCTCAGGCCCTGGAGCAGAGGAAGGGTGTCTTTTTTTCCATAAGCATCATCTCATCATCTCATATCAGACCACTGACAGGGCTAGGGTTGAACAGAGCTGTCCAGTGGGTCCTCTTCAGCTGACTCATAGTGGGTATGGTGGTGATGTGCTCCTGCCAAGAGGGATGCTGAGGGCTGGCACCTTGTGTCTTCATGGTATGGCTACAGGACACTAGTGGTAACTTGCTGGCTGGATCCCAGGTATTGTGGAGGATGCCTGTTTCTGTGCCCATGAAAAATATTTGGAGACTATCTGGACTCAGTTTAGGCAAGCATTTGATGAAGATAGGCATTTCAGAAAAAACATATGTACTAGTGAGATGTCTTAAAAACAGAAAAAGAAAAATCTTATTCCAGACCAGAGATTCAATAGCTTTAAATTTTGAAGAAGCTCTAGTCATTAGCTGAGCTTTGCTGTACCAGCTCTCTTCTCAGCATTGGGACTTTGCTGATTTTTTCTCTAGGAACATCCAGAGGAGTGTAGCTGCATGGATGGTTTAGAAACAGAGTGACCAGTCATGTGGTGATTGGTCATCATAAACTGCAAGATGACTGGACATACTAATTGAAAACATCCAGGCTCAACATAGGTAATGCACAATTAATAAAAGTCAGTGTATTTAATTATTTTCTGCCTCCCAAGGTTACAATGAGAATGCATCTTTTGGTTTTTTTCTGCCCCAGAGGAGAGGGACATCAGGCTTTATGTCACCAGACAGCTGTTTGTGGAAGGCTCTCTGTGGCCAGTGCCTTCTGACAGAAGGCTCATCTCTGCCTCTGCTGTGCAGGAGGCCCTGAGGGTGTGAATACTTTCCATGCATCACTAAACCTGCCCACCTTTTTGTTTTGCCTTTTCATTGTATTTTGCTGCTGTTTTTTCTCCAGGTGTTGACAGCAACCAGGCCCAGACAGGGGGAGGTGGCTTTAGAGGATCACTGAACCGGGTGAGCTCTGGCTACTGCTGACTGTAGCAGCCTCCTCTGCCTCCCATAACATTAACATCCGTCTTTGCTGGAAGTAGTGCTAGGGGTCTCCTAACAGATGCCACAATCCCTTGCCACAGTCTTTTCACCTGTGCATCAGCTGGAGTGCCTGTACCCGTCTTTGGGGCAATTGCTAAACCTGGATATACCGGCTGTTGGCGCCATAGGTATTGCTGTAAAAGGCGATGGCTCCAGGCTCAACATCTTTCCTTCTAAATCTCAACCTCTTCCCAGCCATTGGCTGCATAGACAGTTTTGCTTTGCTGGGGGCTGAATAAGGACTCCGCAGTTCAGACCTGCTTGTGAAATTCATCAGGCTGTAAGAGTTCAGGTTTTCAAGTGTTTTGACCACCTTCCAAGAGCCTTTCAGTGTAACATAATCTGGTAATTAATTTCACGCAGAGGTGCAAAGGATGCAAATAAGTAGCTCCCCATCTACTGCTACTGTCTATATTCATTAGTGAGACAGATTGCAGAGTGTCCGCACGATCACATGAAAAATGTAAAATGCAAGCAGGCAGGAAAGAAATTAAGCAAGTAAATTTATTCTGTATTTCTCTCATTTAGAAAACAACCAAAACAGCAGTATTTATCAGTGACCTGCCATTTCCCTTTCTCTAATTACTTTTTTTAAATGGAAGAATCACTTAAAATTGTGCTCTGTAGAAAATAGGGGCATTTCAAAGCTGCATTCCAGGTGAAGGGGGACCGAGATGGAGTGTGATTCCCATTCCTACTGCGTGCTGCCTGCAGGACTGATTGCCCACTTCCCAGTGGCAAGCCCTGAAGAAGGACCAGCTGTCCAGGTGCCTGCCCAGCCCTCAGGGATGTGCAGCACCCAGCTGGAAAGGGTGTGATGCCTCCAGGGTCGGACTCTATGGTGGGCTGCATCTTGGTCTCCAGATGCGAATCAAGATCAGGTATCACATCTGTGTCATGACTGTCTCACAGCAGTGGTTTTCATTGAAAGTCCATCATGTATGAGAGTGATTTTTGTATTGCAGGTGAAAAATATTGAGGCTTTTTCACCAGATGGGAGGATCACAGGAGAACAGGGTGGAGATTTGTGATGAGACTCAAAATGACTGACATGTGAATGTTGCACATTCAAATTAAAAAGCTTTCAAATGAATCAGTGAAACCTTCCCCCCTTCTCCTCCCCCTTCCTCCTCCCAGTACAGATTTGCAAAATCTGGTCAACAAGAGTGACCTGATCTGGTGCTTTCAGCCATTATCCTCCATGGAATTAATGGGTGATTGAGCCATCATCATCCTGCCAAGACTTAGTGAAGTATCCTTGTCAGAAACTAGTGGCCATCTGTTCAGCAGACTGGTTGTAAAAAGCATAAAGAAATTGAAATAGGGGAAAGCAGAATAAAACCACAACTTTTCATTACTTCATATTTTGATATTTTGAACTTAAAACAACTACATGCTTATGATTTTCATCAGAACATTTTTCCCAGGCTATTTTAAAGATGGTGTCATAAATAAACCTAATGAGATTTTCAGGAAAGGCACTTTCTTTAGTTGGTATATAACCTACATAAACAAACCACAGACAAAACAAAGCTGTGTGCTTTCAGTATTAGATTTTTTTTCTAAGAGGAATGTGGAATTGTCTACATTTCTGCTTTTTGAAAATAATTTTTCTAACAAATAACCTGCTCAAACTTCACTCTTCAGTAGAGTGGCTTAATGGTTTCTCAAAGACTAAATCCACTGCAAAGCAACTTTATCCACCCCAACCCAACTCAAGATACTTCCCAAAATTTAGGCATATGATTTAAAATATGTCCTTGTAAGGGAAACAATTCTAATGACAGGTTTGTTATGAAATGAAGATACCAGCTGAGGTAACTTGTTTTGGTCCTTCCAGGTAAGCTCACTTGAATTTGTTGAATCAAAACAGAGTCCGCAGTACCCTTAAATAAATATTATTTACATCTGAGGAGCAATATTCAGGAATGTCAGCAGTTCTAACTGACAATTAGAAAGGCATTGCCAAATCTGGGTAACGAATCAGTTATTAGTAGAGGAGTCAGACAGTGCTATCTGTTCACCAGCTAGTCAGCACTTTTAAACAGCCTGTGGAGATGACAGATGCTGTTTAATTAGCACAGACATCTCATCTACTCTCGTAGCGATGCTGGGAACAGTCAGTGGTCAAGGTGCCATGTTTGTCCCTTTGATTAAGAGAAGTGTTTGAGTGTCTTCTTCACAACATGCTTTTCTCTCTTTGTTTATGTTATCTTTCTGAAGTTGCATTGTTTTGGATGTCAAGCAGATTCCATCTTCTTCAATGACTTAGGAGATTTGGTTTTAAAAATCATACCTGTCTCTTTGGCTTCCTGGGTGGGGAAAATGTTGCAATAATGTGCTTGGGACACTGCGGTCTCACTAGGTCTGCACAGCACAGCAAGCCCACACCCAAAGCACTCTTGGCCCAGACACCACTGCCTTTAGATGTTGCTGCTGAGGGCAGTGCTGGGGATGCTGCTGCGTGGAGGGATAGTCTGGGCTGCACCTAGCCAGCTGAGACAGATACAGCCATTGTTCACATCTGAAAAGAAGTTCAGGTGGCTGATCCTGGGGTGGTGTCTCAGCACAGAGACATCAGGACCCTGGGAGGGAGGAGGGTGGAAGCAAGGCTGTGCAAGCACCCACAGTGACTGCATTGGTTCCTTCCTCAGGGGCAGGGCACACCTCCACCTTGTGCCAGGGCTTGAAGCAGCCTGAGTGCCTGCAGGCTGGCATTATCTGCTGCAGTGGCTCTGTTGTCTCACCATGTTGGCATCTTAATAGTCAGGGATGATTGGATTTATTCTTGATGGTTTAGCCAATGCTCCCTGCACCAGGAAGGTCACGGCAGGGTCAATTTCTGCACACAAGGCAGTATTGCACTTGTTTGGAGTCCTGAAATCAGTGTTGCACCTGCCTCCAGCATGGGGAGCATGGGGAGATGTGTATGCAAATACATACATACAGACATGCTATGCATTGACAAGGGCCAGGCATGGGTCTTCCAGGAGCAAGGAGCAACCCCTGTATCTGGGGAACTGAAGAAAAGCTTCTTATTTGGGGAAGGAGCAAACTCAGGAATTTAATTGATGCTTTATGTAAATGCAAGTTGACAAGTNCTTAGAAGAAAAATAATTACTTCTAATTCTGGATTATCTCTGGCAGGAAATTTGTTGCTTGGAGTTTAATTCTGACTTGTATTTGCTGTCCTCCTGCTGAGACTGCTACCCACTCCATCACATGTACAGCTGGAGTGACATTGAGGTCACTAATGGTAACAAGTGTGTCACCAAAGCTGTCTCAAAACAACTTGACAACTTCCTGATAGCATGTAGCAGGGCTAAAGATACTTCAATTATGCCCATCAGTTTTTAATCCATTATTTCTTTATTCATAGTACAGTTAAAGCTATTCTGACAAATCTCTTCAGTTTCAATCTCATTTTTGTCATCCCTCAACTCCCTTTGTTTTCCTTAGAAACTTGAATCAGGTACCTGGAAGTGCTTAGACAGGTAGAATCATAGAATAGTTTTTTATGTTTTAAATATAATGTATTCTACCACCCTGCAATGGGCAGTGACATTTTCCACTAGATTAGGTGGTTCAAATGGTGGGTTAAGTACAACATGGTGTCAAGGTCATCACTAAAATATCCTCATGAAGCAATTACCTGGCTGAGAGCTCTGCAAATCCCTTTTATGTCCAGCATGGAACAACTCTGCTGCAGAGCTCTACAGAGTACCTCTAGGACTGCTTTGTTGGGATACCGTTTATGGTTAAGTTGGCCATAAAGGCTGCGTGTGGAGAAGGACACACAGTATCACCCATTTGGCTTGGAGCTAACTGGACTTGGACTTGCAAAAGGCAATACATGCATGGGTGTCTATCCCTGGAGCAGTTTTGCTCACCATTACTCTATCTCAGGGCTCCTTCAATTCAATCAAGCAGCTTTGGATTACAGATAATAATGAAGTATTGAGAGCTAAGGTCTTCAGCAGTGTCAAATGTACATTTAATTAAAAGTAATAACTGCTACAAGCTTACTCATGAGAACACATAATATTCAATAATACATTATCTTCCAAATGTTCCCTGTGCATTTATTATTCTCATTTTAACAGATGGTTCCTTTAATATTTTAAACTTAGGAAGACATTTATTGGAATGCATATTTAAGATCTGTATCAGCTAGGAGGTTTTTTTGGGTTTTGAGTTTTTTAAAATTGAAACCATGTAAGTTCATGTGCATAAAAGGTATTATTAATTTCCGCAAACAAAACCCAGGAAGAAAACCAAATTCAAATCACAGGGTAGTTAATGGATTCAGATAGTAACCAAGACAGTTTCTTGTGTTGTCTGTGTGGAAATAATATATACTTGTACTGTCCAAAAAGTTCTTTGTCCAGAAAAGGGTTTATCTCATTCTGGCGGAAGGCTAGACAGACATAAATTGTTTCAGTGACCTTTTGCCCCATGATATTGCTGAATTATGTTGGAGCGGAGGTGGATTTAGGGATTAAGTAAAATGGTAAGCCCCTCTGACCTTAATTACTTTAATGCCTCCTTTAATCCCATCACAGCTATGCAAATGAAATGCACTTCCTGCCTTTAGAATGAAGATTGCTTGGTCAGTTTTAAGCTGCACCTAGAGCATATAATGTTAAAATTGGAAGACATTCAGGCTACCCGTTGGTCATTCCTGCATAGGTATGATGGAGCACTGAGCTGGGGAGTCTCACTTGGCCAGCCACAGGGAAGGAGTGGTGTGGCTGCTTCATCTCTCCTGCCCATTGAGATCATGGGGTGTATGCCACCAGAGAGGCCAGTGGACTGCAAACTCAAGCTTCATTTCATTTGATCTACTTCCACAGAAATTTCAAGGCTAACCGACAAGCTGATAGTGTGAAGAGCATATACATAAGTGTGTATATTTGTCGGTGTGTGAGCAAGGCAAAGGATCTGAAGATCTAAGGGTAGCTGCCCTGGAGACTGAACACAAGCATTAATTTTGTTGCTGTCTTGTTTGTCTCAGACTTAAATGTGTCTTCCTAAATGTTGCAATTTTTGTCCCCCCCTGCCTGTCCAAAATACTTTCACACAAAAATACATACACAATTATCTTGAATATTGGGCTGTTGCAAACATTTCAGTGGATGTCCAGAGATGCATATATCCCTCACCTTTTCTTGAGTACCACCACAGGAGGCAGTAGCACAGGCTCAGCCATACAGGGTGCTGGCATTGCCTTGGCTGTGCATGTAAGCATGTGCTTAACTCCCAGTCGTTGCCTAATCTTGCTGGCTTCAAGATCAATGCAGCAAGCAGCAGGTCTGCCTGTGCTACACCAGGAAAGGCTGCTGCCATCCCTATGCCCTGATGTGTCTCCTGTGCCAAACAAGAGTGGCAGACCCATGGGTCCTGCCATTCACCCGCAGCATGCCAGCAATACTCAGGGCATAGGCACATGCTGCATGCTTTTCCTTTCTTTAATGGGCCCATGTCTGTGTACCTGAAGCAAGAGCTGATGCATTGGGCAGACGTACACGTTGCACTCCTCCTTCAGTTCCTGTGTGCTTGGAGCAGGAAACAAGGCAGTGGCATTGTTATCAGCACCCTGGAACAACTGCTTCGTCACAGGAGAATGCCTGGAGAGCAGTAAATATCTCACCTGTAGGCCAGACACTTCTGTTTAATAGGCACCATTTGTGGCTTTGATGTGATTGAGAAAAAACCCCAAATGGGATGTAACCTGTAGTTCATGACATTTTTAGCTACTTTTCATGCCTATGGTTTTGCTAAAGACATTTGCTATTCAAAATTGATTATAGAAGAAATCAGGTGCTACAAAAAATTTATTGACCTGGTGATTGGGAATTCCTTGTTCCAAACATCCAACATTCAGAGTGTATTAGAAACACTAGACAATCACAAAGCAATGCACAGAAAGGTTTCTGCTGTCTTGCTGTATATGCATAATTCCTAAAATAAGATTTTGGCTGCAAAAAGCTACAATTATGAGATTATAATTTATTTCAGTAAAAGTTCTATCAGGATTAATTCAAATTCACTTCTCTTTGATAATATGAGGCAAATATTTACTTGAAAATTTCTAGCAAAGATCTGAATGCAGATGACACTAATTTTGCTTTACTGGGACTAATTTTTTGCAGGATTTTTCAGTTGTTACTCCAATTCTATGAATAGGGAAACAAACTCACTACTGAATCTGACACATATGATGATCAAAGAAATATAATGCATGAAAAAGAAATGAAAAAGAGGAAAAGAAAAGAAAAAAGAAAAAAAGAAAAAGAAAAAGAAAAAAGAAAAAAGAAAAAAGAAAAAGAAAAAGAAGCAAGTCTACCAATATTTGGGCAAAGGATATCAAATAGCCAAACAGCAGCACATACAAAGCTTTGCTACACCTTACATCACGTATTTAACAGCTGAATAATGGTTTCATTCTTCTGAAAAACATTTTTTCAATGAATGACATCTGAGATTAATTCACTTGAAGCTCATGAAGAAGTGACAAATCTGGGATCTGAGTTATGATACTTTGATCATATTAAATGAAGATGGTCAGTATATCTCTGAAGAAAGGTTTAGCAGTCTGGTATCTGGCTGCTGAGCTATGTCACTGAATTGAAAAACATATTAGGAAGTACATGCTACTTCCCAAATTTACACCTCATCTTTGAAAAATGTTCACATCGCTGTGATGTCTTTGATAAACCAGAATGAGTAGATTGTCTGCAGCTTCAGAAAAGCTGAGGGGCAGCTGAAAGCCATCATGGTGTTTCTTCACTGCCTGGGGATCTTGCTTGGCCACCAGGTAGAGGTGTAATGGTGAAAATAAGAATAATGCTATTAATCAGTCTGAAGCAGATTGCATCTGGCAGAGCACAACAGCTTGGAGAATAAGTATGGTTAGACATACCCAGCTTCCTTGGACAAGGAAGAACAATAAGGGAGCTCAGACACCAGCAGAGCTGGGGTCTTCCAGTCACTTACACTGCTGAACCATGGTCAGGCTGGATTATGGACATCCCTGGGGAAGCACCAGTTACAGTCACAGCCACATGTGCAGTGGGAAGGTCAAGTGTACCCATGCTAAGCACAAAATCACAGAATTGTTTGGGTTGGAAGGGATCTCTGGAGATAATCTCATCCAACCCCACTGCCAAGGCAGGGTGACTTGGAGCAGCTTACACAAAAATGTGTCCAAGGCGATTTTTAATGTTTTTGGTGAGGGACATTCCAGGACCTCCCTGGGCAGCTTGTTCCAGTGCTCTGCCACCCTCAATATAAAGAAGTTCTTCCTCATATTGAGGTGAAACTGCTTGTGTCATTTCTCCTCATCATGTTACTGGGCACCACGGAAAAGAGCCTGGCATCATCATCTTGGCACCCACCTTTGAGATATTTATGTGCATTGATGAGATCCTCTCTCCGTCTTCTCTTCTCTAGACTAAACAGGCCCAGCGCTCTGTCTGTCCTCATAAGAGAGATGTTCCAGTTCCCTCATCATCTTCGTGACCCTTCTTGTCTCTCTGGTACTGAGGAGCCCAGAACTGGATGCAGCACTCCAGGTGTGGCCTCACCAGGGCCCAATAGAGGGGGAGGATCAGCTCCCTTGACCTGCTGGCCATACTCTTCCCAATGCAGCCCAGATCCCACTGGGCCTCCTGGCCACAGGGACTCACTGCTGGCTCATTGTCACCTTGAGATCCACCAAGGCAGCCCCAGCCTGTGCTGGTACTTGGGGTTATTCCTCCCCAGCTGCAGGACTCTACCCTTGTCCTTGTTGAACCTCATTAGGGTTCTTTCTCTCCAGCTCTCCAGCCTACCAAGGTCCAGGTGAAAGGCAGCAGAGCCTTCAGGTGTAGCAGCCACTCCCCCAGTTTGTGTCACCAGCAAACCTGCTGAGGGTGCCTTGGATCCCTTCATCCAGGCCAGTGAAAAGGTGAGTGGGGCTGGACCCAGTATTGATCCCTGGGGAACACCACTGGCTACGAGATTCTGCTGCCCTGATCCTGACCCTCTGAGCTCTGCCATTCAGCCAGTCCTTGGTCCACCCCACTGTCCATTCATCTAAACCACATTTCCTGAGGATGTTATGGGAGATGGTGTCCAAAGCCATGCTGAAGTGGAGGCAGACAACATCCACTGCTCTCCCTTCATCTATCTACCCTTCCTGCCCTGCAATCACAGAAAGCTGTTGGATTGAACAAGAATGATTTCCCCTTGGGGAATCTCTGCTGGCTACTCCTGATGACCTTTTCTTCTGCATGCTTGGTGATGACCTCCAGCATGTTCTGTTCCATCACCTTTCCAGGGATGGAGGTGAAGCTGACTGGCTGGTAGTTCCCTGTATCCCCCTCCTTCTTGCCAGTTTTGAAGATGAGAGTAACATTGACTTTCCTTCAGTGATTGGGCCCTGTTCCTGTTTTCTGTGATTTTTCAACGATGGTGGAGAGTGGCTTAGTTACAACATCTGGTGCATCTCATCAGGACCTGTGAATTTATGTGTGTTAAGAAGCCTGCCTAGTTGATGTCTAACCCAATCCCCAATGACCAAGGGGAAGTCTTCCTTTCTCTAGCCTTCTTCTCTTACCTCTAAAGTATGGGTCTTCTGAGAATCTTCCTCATCAGTGATAACTGAGGCAAAGAAGGCAATCAGTAATTCTGCCTCCTCTGTGTCTTCTATTACCAGGACACTCATCTGCTTCAGCAGTAGCCTAACATTTTTCCCAATCTTTTTGATGCTGTTGTACTTGTAGAAGCTCTTCTTGCTGTGTGTTAGCACAGCATCAGATTTGTGCCTGCATCTGTTGTCAAGAATAAGCAGAGATCTGCTCATCTGTTGTCCAGGCTCTTTCTGAGGTTTGCCTTGGGGGAAATTTTTCTACGTGACTGAACATACAGCACCATGTTTTCCTTGTCATACCTGTGGCAGATGGAGTGGTATTTCCCATTTAAACAGGTCTTCCTATCTGCATCACACTATGCTGGGTGAGAGCCTTGCAGCACACTTCTATGCACAGTTGGCTTGGGTCTGGAGAAGTGAGAAATGCTGTGAGCATGGGCAGTCTGGTCTCACTGGTGATGCTGACACAGAAGTCACCGCTTCACATCAGATCAGGCTGTGAGTGGTGCAGGATATGATGATCTCTAGAATGCAAGAGGGGAATTAAAAACAAGGAGGAGAGGAGAACTTCAGATGAGTCAAAAGTAGGAACAGAAAGAGTTCAGATCATTCAGAAAATGCCTATGCACTTTACATTTTTTCACTTTAAGAAACAGCTCAGTAGAAGGAATATGTTTCACATTGTCTTATCTAGGATAAAACAATAAAGAGCAATTGCCTTGTAGTGCTAACCAGATTTGCTGATACAGGACCAGGCTGTTAATGGATGTACTTGCTCTCTTACATGAAAGTGTCAGTGGAAATAAAGCAAGAAATTAATGCAAACAGCAATAGTGGAGCAAGAAGACATTAGAAAATCCTGTGATCAGGGTCTGTGTCTGAAGCAGCCTCCCATGGCTGTGCTCCTGGTGAATGAAAGCACACTGGTGCCTTTTCAGCCATGCAAGACCAGGAGCCATGCTGCAGGCATGCTGTTTTTTTGAGAAACACAGCAGGGCTCCTGGGGAGCTCCAATACCTGCACAGATGCATGCAGGATGTACATGGCAAGGATTAGAAAACAGAACCAGCCCTTCACACGTTGTCACTGTATATTTTCTTTGTGTCCTGGCAGAGAGATGCCGAATAATATAAGTAAATGCCAAGAGTTTCCTGGCCTCTTTTCAGAGCACTTTTCAGAGCAACTGTCTTGTGTTGCCTGTCCTGTCTGTCATGGCTGTGTCCCCACCAAAGATGAAGCCTAGGGGTAATTGCAATGCAAAGTTGGGTTGTAAGTAGCTATGCCCAGCCCAACCTCATTACCAGTCAGGGTTGCTCTCAGAGACTGAAAACACTCTGTCTCAGGCCAGACCAGCTATTCCACGTGACTGTATTCAAGCCAGTATCTTTAGGCCTATCTGCTTTAGCAGTTCCTAGACATTGATGGGCTTTTGCATGGGTTGTCAACTCTGGCCTCTGTCACAGCATCCTGCTGACCTGGTGCCCTTTGGGAGCCTCTGTGCCAAGCCCAGCCTCCAAAGAGGAATGGTTGAAGAGACACACTATGTCAAACCTGCCTTTTAGATCATTCACCAGGCATCATGGGATGGCTGATGCAGGACTGTTCAGACTGTGTAGAGCAGCTGCCTGAGCTGTTTTCACTTTGCATGCAGATAGCACATGAGAGGTACAAAAAATCGGCACCACTTCAGCATCCCTTCTCCAGTTTGCTTTCTAGCCCCAGAAGTACTGGCTGTATGAGAAGGTGGCAAACTTTCTGCATTCTCTCACTTCCTCTTTCCATTTGGTCTTGCCTTCATGCCATGTCTCAGCAGATTTTGTGTTTCCATAACTTCCAGCTTCCTCTGGGGGACAGGTCACCCCAACTTCTACCCATTGCATAATCAAAGGTTCCCTCCAACTCTTTTGTGATAGGTTAGACATAAGAGACCAGATTTAAAACTAATTTCTTATCTAGATGGCAGCAATTTCATTGTTCTTCTTGGAAAACACTATGTTTATTGGCTAATTGTTTTTAACACTTTGCCAATTCAGAGGCAGACTTGCAGGTGCCAATCTTGTTTTTTCCTGAGGATGAATAAGGTAGTAAGCCTTACTGCAAGAAAAATGCAGCACATGCCAGCTCTGAGAATAAAACCAAGTTTGTGAGCTGTATATATATATCAATTGGTAGTCAATACACAGAAAACCAAAGCAAAAAACCTAAGAGTAGATAAATATCTTCTATCATATTTAAATGCAGAAGCAATTTTGCTTTTATCAGTTGTTGCTAGGGGAACTCCTTAGCAAAAAAAAAAAAAANAAAAAAAAAAAAAAAAAGATGCCTGCTTTCACTGTGTTTCTGATCATTTTCAGTAAGACCATAGCTGAAGTGACAGATGACTCAATGCTACCAACAGTGATGACATCTGGCCGAAAGGTCTTCAATTGTAACAAAATGGGGAAGATATGTAAACCCAGGTTTTTCCAGTGCTGCTGAGAGTGGTTCAGTAACTTCATTGGTTAGCTGCTATTGGATTCTATTCAGAACATAAATGTAATCTATAATTATAGGTTTACATTTGCATGTAGATTTAGATCCTTCAAGCTTTTCACTTACTTTTAAATTTAAATTTTAAATGTCATTTCCCCCTGCTAACTCTGCAGAACTCAAGCACAGTTGCCCTGGAGAGTCAATTGTTTTCTCTAGTCATCCATCAGCGGTCTCAAGCACCTTTGAAAATCGTCTGGGAACCTAACTGATTTTTGAACTTTTGTCTTTCTGATTTCTGTCCTAGTCAGTTAAGAGCTGATCTGGAGTCACCACAGCAGCTGGAGTATTTTAGCTTGAAAGAACAATGAATGATGCTGACACCCTGTTCTTATTATCCAGAGTTGCTGAAGCATGGTTCCTTCTCTGCTCAAGAGAAGAGCAGTTGCTACTTCCACAGAGGAGTGCATTCCTGTTGTGGTTTGCTCCCCAGCCATAACCGAGGGCTTTGCTGGACTAAAAAGCCTCAGTAATTTTTGAAGCTATTATTATTTCTAAGTCAAAATCTTGTCTTTTCTCAGATGACTGGTAGAGCATGACCACAGTATCATGAGTTGGTTCTGGACTTCTTACTGATCAATTGGCACCTAAACTAGGCCTTCTGAACACAGCCCATGGCTCTTTTGTAAACTGTAGACCTTGCCCGTCCTTATGTTCTTTCAAGTGGACAGGCCAGCTATTCTGCAGAAGTCTGCACTGAGCTTGGAGAGCCACTGGACCATGGTGATGCAGCAGCAACCACAGCTCTGTCTGCATCACCACGTCTCTCCCCACTCATAGTCTGTGCATTTAGTCCCTGCCTCCTTCCTTCCTTTGCAAACTTTTTTCTTAGAAGAGAATGAGAGAATTTAACCCTGACAAAAATGTGTCAAGATCACTTTCAATTCATGTTTCTTAGTGAATGACCTAACAGCCTGAAGTATTGCTTCATTAGACTAACAATGATGTGAACAGTAATCTTCTGGTAAGTCTCTGTGTAAACCTAGCAGAGGAAGGACTTGAAAAAAGTGTACCACCTATGTGGTACATATGCTTGTATGTAAAAGGCATAGGTGGATGTCACATAGCTCATGAGAAAATAACTTTTTATAAAAGCACTGGTTGCATACCTGTTAACAAAGTTATAGAGGCCACTGGAAATGAGAACTCATTAAGCTAGTAAGTTCAGCTAGGTTATACAATGCTCTGGGTTTAGAATTTTTATTTTATTTTTTCTTGAAATAAGTTAAGAGAAATTTATATTTACCTGGCATCCGCCTCTGCATAAGCTCTCTTGCAAGTGCTCCCTCCCTCACAGTGACCACCCTTGTTTGTGTTGTTCCACTTCCTGATTTCTTCAGCACCTAGAGCTGCTGTGGGGGTGTTGTTTAACCACATGTGAAAAGGAATCCAGTAAGTGAAACAGTGTACAGCCTGAAAAATGGAGCACAGCCAAAGTTAATGGTTTCAACCTGAAAAAAATGCTTTAAAGCACAGTTGGCAAGTAAAGAAGAGGGATTTTCAGGCCTAATTATGTTGCAGAGCTTTGGCTTTTGTGCATAGCTCCTCTACAGTCAGTCTACATAGGATTCAACTGACTTCTTACTCAAATTTAGGCTTTGTTCCTGCCTTTCCACAGACACAAAATAGCTAGATCTGTTCCTGTGACTTGTTCTACTCTACATGGAACTGAAAAGATTTCAGAAACCTCATGCTGAGATTCCCTTTGACATTCGCAGAGCAGAAGACTCTCTGGGCTCTCTGTAGCCTTAACTAGCAGTTACTGCATTTGGATATCATGACAGTCTTAAAGCTTCAACTAACTTATCATAGTGGTGTACTGCTCCTCAAGTCTGCTCAGGAGATGGAAAACTGGTGGAAAACCAGCTAGTTTGTGAAACTGGTGTGGAAATGAAGCTTGACACGCAGTGAGACTCAAGTGTCACAGGACATGCTGATAAATCAGTCAGCAGGAAGGGGGTTGAGCTGGGTAGCTGTTGTGTTCAGATGACCATTTGGACAGCAGCCAGCTTGTTCCTTGTACAGCCACCCCCAGTGCTGCTGCAAAACAAATAACCCTTTTGTACCACACTCCTAACGCAGAATTTACTGTACAGAAGATGGAAAAGAATTGACACTGAAATTACAAATGGGTGAAGCTAAAGGTGGCCAAAATCTAGTTACCTTCAGAGCAGCATTGCATTTGGAATGATGGAATTTTTGGGCTTTAAATCATGTTGCTTTATAGAGTGCGCTCTTGTAGTCTATGTCCACACTGTTTATATTAAGATGTAAATAAAAGGAGAAAAATTTATTTATATCTGAACAGATGAGACAAGAAAATATACCTATTTGCAATATACCTATATGCAATAACTTGTCTGAAGAAACTTACTGACACTAGCAATATGCAGAGTATGGGTTTTTCAGGAAATGAAAATTGTAGAAAAAATTTGGTTATAAGAGAAATCTGGAGGTCATTTTGCTTAACATCCTGCTCCAAGCAGAAGGCTCAAAATTAGTGTCAGAACACATAAATAATATCCCCTATTTATCTGACAGTATTTCAATTCTTAGGAGTCAAGAATTTTACAAAGCGTTCACATAAGTGACTATATCCACCACAGAAAATTCCTGGGGAAGATATCTCTAGTACAGTTGGGCTGGAATGATATAATTTACCAGTTATACACACTTAGGATTATATACACTTAGCAGTGTGCAAAGAAACTTCAAAAGGTGATTTTAAAAGTATGTAATTTGTCTCCTTCTTAAACTGCACCCACCTTCCTAAACATCTCCCACCAGTATGTGTCATCTTACTGTTCATTGTACCTGAAATGCACCATGAGGCTATCTTTTTCTCTGAAATAAGAGGGAGTTAGCATTCTGTAGAAGGGAAATTTTAAAAGAAAATCTGTAGGAAAAGCTGCTGGTTTGCTCCAAGTCCACATCATGGAGGTTTTTGATGGAACTGAAGAGAAATAGGGACAGAAAAAAAAAATCTTGCCAAAGCCTTCAAATGTAAGCCATTACACATGGTTTTAGTTCATTTCAGCTATGAAAGAACATCAAAGGTCCCACTCTGCCCTTTAACAGGGCAATCAAAACCAGTTAAACAGTGCTAATTGTCTCCACAGACTGCTTCCCCACTCCCTCCCTCCAATTGTGATGCATTATCTAATTACAGGGTTCATTTGTGAATTCGTATTTGGCATGCAGCCTGTCATTTCAGAGACAACACTTGGTAGCTTTGCCTTGTAGCAAAAATAGAAAACACCCTTGCCTGATGTGAAAAATTCAGCTCATGCTTGTCAATGGCAGAGTGGCCCAGGTGGCTCAACCACCATCCCACTGCAAGTGGAAGGTACGTGGGCTTCATGGATTTCACCAAGCTATAATTTGAGCAACATAAGGAGGGTGACTGCTAGCAAAAAAAGCTCCAGAAGCATTTGAAAACCCTCAGGCTTCAATCAAAGAGAGCAAATCTATATTGAGATATGTGCTCAATAGCCACAGAGTGGGAAGGCTTATCTAAGCACCTTCTGCTCAGAAAAGGAAATCTGCTTGGATAATTCCTTAGTAAAGAAAAAATCTAGCCAGTGATAGGAATGTAGCAAAGCCAATGCTGAGATTGTGTGTTGTCACATTTTCCTTTCCTCCAAAGGGAAATAATGGACAGTTTCTTGAGTTACTGAGCAACTAACCAAAATGGCCAAATGAATGTTTTCTAGATATCATTATTGATAACACACAACTGGCACTCAAAAAAGTCCATACTCTCTTGGGCTGAGAGGCAAAGGCCTCTGTGGATGTGGAGAGCTGGGCAACCCCCAGCACTGCTGGCAGCTGAATGCCGGGATTGTGAAAATGAGGGAGGAGTGTCCTGTCTTGCTATCTGGCACATGGGCCATGGTGGAGATATGAGTAACTCTGCATTCCAAGTACAAAATGATTGCTGGCAGTACACAGTGAACATGTCAAACTTGGAGGAACATATTTTTAAAAGGCCCATTGGTGGTTTTCTTTCTTTAAATGGTAGCCACTGAAAAGTTATGCAAACACTTCAGCTATGGAGTATATAATCTGATATTTGGCAGATGTGTTTTCTCCCCTGCCCCTGCTTCTGCTCTAAATGGATCACTCCTGCTAAATAAACACAGTTCTCTTGTTTTCTATCAATGAAACACTTCTGGCAGCCATAGACTAGGGCAAAGGGAGCTGCAAAGAGAAGCTGGTGAGGGAGCATTAATTCTCACATGAAATGTGAAAACAAGCCCAAACCAGAGACAACTATCTGAAACATGCACCCAGGCAAACGTGGTTGGTTTTAATAAAACAGCTCCCTGATCCAAGACAGTATAGTTAAGCAACTGGCCAAAGCAGTGTGGCTACATCAAAACTGTTCCTGTTTCTACCCATTGCTCATAAAAATTTACACAGTCAAAACCAAAGACTTCATGGAGCCTGTGCCAATCGCTGCAAACCATGGGGTCCTGGTCTGACCTATTCTAGGGCTTGATACTGCAGCTTTCCTCCTCACTCTCCCCTCTTTTACTGTCTTTTTCCCCACAGCTGCCAACACCTCCCTCTTCACCTAGCCTTAGGAAAAAACTTGTGGGGAAAACTCATAGGTCACATCTCAAGAAGTTAGTCAGATTTCCCTCACTGCTTGATGAGGTATAAAGGACAAACAAAGACCACACTTCCCACAGAAGCCCTTGTAACACCTGATACAATACTCTGTCTGTGCATCTCCTAAGGAAATGCAACTGTGCTGACTGTGGGCATTATTTTTATTACACTTTGAGGAAAAAAATAAAAGGCCTGATTAAAATAAAATATTAGGTGAAACTTTTCAACATGTTTTTTTTCTTCCTGTATCTCTATTCTGTGTGAATACTTACCTTCTGGTTCAAGGGCTTAGCCCTCTCTAAATTAAATTAATGGTAAGGGTAGAAAACAGTCATGTGGCATCAAATGTCTTATGGATGTCCTATAAAATAAAAAGGGAGAATACATTAAAAAATGGATGCAGAGATACTCAGTAAACAAGATAAATATGGATTCATCAGTCGTGTATAATTTTCACAGGACAGCAGGAATGACCTGCTGTGAGAAGATAGTTCTTTAAATTATTTTAAAAATAAAATGGAATTTGAACAAAATACTTGCTTAGCCTGAGAAGAAAGATCAGTGACTAAAGAAATACATTAAGATGATGCCACAAAATGTTTTGAATGCCACAGCTGAATACAGATACAAAAATTGCAAGCCATGGAATAATTTTCTGCTCCAAGCTGCACGTTACTACATTTTCTGCTAGTTGAATTTCTGCTTGCCCGTACATCCACTATTGAGGGAAAATGAAACTATCTTGGTTTAATCATGATGGGTGTCCTTTGATCTTTTTATGGGCCTCACATTTTTCAAAGTTAATAATAATAATAATAATAATAATAATAATAATAATAATAATAATAATAATAATTTTTCCTGTTAATTTCATGCTACTATCATTCTACACCCATGATCAGGCTGAATTATCTGCCAGACATAAAGAATTTGGACTAAAACCTCCATTAGCATTTTTCTATTGACGTTGGATCATTTGATCAAGGGAACAACACAGATCTCCTTTGAGCTTTCTCCTTGGCTTTGGTCTACCTAAGAAGCTCATTCACCTTGTTCATGGTCTAAAAGCCCATGGCAGTTGCCTTTTGACCTGCCTGTTGTCTGTCAGCACCCACTTCAGTCACCACAGCCTTGTTCCTAAACCAGGACTATTTTTGCTCCACTGTTTTGTGAAAATAAAGGGTTTTTTTGATTCTTCCACAAAGCCTTTTTGAGATAATAGATCTGATGTTTGAGATGGGAACCTTAGGTCCCATGTAACACACCAGTTTGTGCTGTATTCTCTTCTGATTTTCCTTTTTCATCCTAGAAATGGACTTACATACCTACAGAGGCTTCCTATCGAGCTCTTGGCTTTGATATACTGAAGAATATAAAATATGTCTTATCCTTGTGGTTGAATGAAGTTATGGAAATAAATCCAACCCAACCAGTGCATGGAGACTTAGAATGAAATATACCCCAAAGTAGTCCTGATGCTACATAGCATCTGCTGAATCAAAGAGAAATGAGGGAAGGAAGCCATAATTTAAAATACTTACAGGAATAAAATATGTTCAGGATCAGACTCTTTCTTTTGAGAATGAATTAGGCCTCACATTCCTTCCAGCATTCTTCACTTATTCAGCTATAACCAAGACATCTGGTCAAGGGCTGCAGCATTGGTGATATTCACCCCACCAAGGAAAAGCCATGCATAATTCCATTAGCTATGCTGGGGAAAAATTACTTTCTCAGTGTTCACTGACAATGAATGACTGGGTGATAAACTGCCATGATGAAATTTAACGGTAAAAAAGAGCCTTTTGCATTATGCATGCAGGGGAAAACAGCCCTAGCCTTACATACATATGGATAGACTATAAATGAGCAAATGTCTCTCAAGAAGAAACCTAGGAGGATTGAAATCACAGAAGAAAATTCTTCACTAGCAAAAGCTTCATACTAAGAAAGATTAACGTGAGGATCTGTTAAAATGTATAAAAGCAAAAGAGAAAGCATCACATGACACTATGGAAAAAACCCCCATACCTACTCAAGGAATACTGCATCCAGTACCCATTATCCCTGCTCAAAAGGAAAATGTTCTTTAAAAGTGTGTTGGGGAAGATACAGGAGTACAAAGTATGCTTGGTGCAAAGAGAGTGATCATTGAGAGGACTCTGGCATGGAAAGCAGTCAATAGTAAAGTGATGTGCTGGGCATCAAAATCCCCACCCAATCTGAACTGTGGTCTGGATCCAGCAGGGTGTCAGCCTGTGAGTGGTTTGTGTGCTCCAAAGGACAATGTGGAAAACTGGGGGTGCTGTATGCAAACAGCTGTCGTGGCCAGCCAAGATAGCCAAATAGGGAAGAATTCCAACACTCTCTGGAAGGTTTCGATGTGAGGAGTGAAGCTTGGAGAGGAGGGAGAGTTTGAAAATGACCTGGTCTGGGCAAGGGCAGGTAGGCAGCTCCTGGTAGGGGGAGCACTCCTGCATCACACCAGTCACAGCTGGTGATGAAAGTTGCTTCACTGGGTGGGAGACCTGTGCTGACTTTTGGTTGGGGTGGGAAGAGAAGGACAAGACTCCCTTCTAGCCAACCTCCACAAAGGGCTGAAAAGCAACCCAGTGGAGATGGCCTGCCCTCCACGTGCTCTCACCTTTGCATCTCACTGCCAGTGCCAAGCTCTCCCCTCCTTTCCCATGCTGTGCAGCAAGGGCAGGTCAGCATTCTGTCAGGGTTTGGAGGCTTATCAGAAATGCATCAGAAGAAACACAGCCTCTGGAAAGTGGTCTGGAGCTCCCACAAGAAAAGATTTATTGTATTCCTTTCTTCCAGCTGGGCTGGAGTAGCTGTACAAACATTTTTTTCCTCTCTCTCTCTCCCTTTTGACATCTCATCTCCCTTTTGACAGTTTGACTTCTGCCTGGAGCCTGGGAGCCTAGAGGTTGGTAAAAAGTAATCAAGAAGTAATTACTCTTTCAGAAATAATTCAGTTCAGGTTTGGATACAATTTTAGATGGAGGCTTGAGGGCAGTGGAGAATTTTTATTGTGTTGGAGTATTCTGGCTCTGCCTTTGGCAGCATACACGAGGCTGTGTTTCAGCTTGCTCATTAGGGCAGAAATAAGCTGGCTCTCAGGAGCACATGGGAACTTGTGTTTGTAACACAGTTACACTAAAAATCAGTGTTCATTAAACTTCTGCTCTGTTTTTAAAAAGGGGCAATTTTGAATTTCCAAGCCCTTGCTACTTGCCATGAAAGCTCCATTTCTAGGGAAAACATTTCCCTCTTTTATATTCTTGTTTCATCAAAAAGATTTTTTCTGTTGCAGAAATGGTGATCGGGGGTCAGTGATGCTGCTCACACAGTGAAAACAGGGCCTGGTTATTGCACCACACACTCAATACCAACCAGGATGCACAGCCTTCTTCTTTGGGTTCTGGTGCAGAAGGGGACCTTTGATGCCCCATCATAGTTCCCTCTGCATTCCACACATTGGTCCTGGGAGGAGGAGGAGCCGGGGGACTGACTGGCAGGCAATACTTCGATGCTCAGCTACTAGTGGTAGTGCTGCATGCTGCTTGGGACCATGTCTTTTCCCCCAGGCAACAGCAGCTGGCCGGCCCTCAGCCCACTGCCAGAAGCAGACACAAATGCTTTGGAGGCTGAGCGTATTCTGTAACAACTAATTTTCCAATAGTGGTAAAATGTCTGCTTTGCCCCCACTGCATGGACCACCCACTTCTCCCCATCCATGGTGAAGGTCTCTGCTGCTCCAGGGATGCTCCTGGTGGCCTACACTAGGCAGGGGCCGTGGGAATAGAACTCAGGTAAGGGCTGCACCTCGAGGCTCCTGCATGGTATGCTGGCATCCTTGCCAGCTCCCAGAGCCTGACCAGCCAACCAGGAGGCTGGGTTGCAGAGAAACATAGAACTGCAAAGACAGTTTGGAGAGTAGCTGAATTACAATTCAGATCCTAGTTTGTCCTGGTAAGTAAACTGTCCTTCACTCCAGACTAGAGAATAAATCCTCAGTGAGCCCAGAGAAGGGAGATAAAGTAAACCAGATGTGTGATTTCCTGAGCCTTTGGCATAAACTTCACAAATTGAGGGGTTGCTCCTGAAGGTAACTATTATAGATATACCACTGTTGAGAACAATTATGTTTTCATCCTGATACAGCCTAAATTCTGTCGCAGCACACAAGCACCATGTAACGCAACATGTTGAAGAAGGAGTCATGTGGTGGCTGCAGTAGTGCAGTGAATGGGGACAGAGCAGAGAGGAGTAGGAATAGGAATAGGAACAGGAACAGGAACAGGAACAGGAACAGGAACAGGAACAGGAACAGGAATAGGAATAGGAATAGGAATAGGAATAGGAATAGGAATAGGAATTTGGCCATCAAACTCATCTAAGCACAGGTCTGTAAACCATGACATGAACAAAGGTATACCTTTTCAGCTGATCCACCTCTTGCCAGGGCATTGGCATAATGCCAGTGCATACCATGCCATGCTGCAGCATGGCACCTCTTGGAAGGCGAGCTTTCTTCATGGAGACACCGACTGCCAAGCCAATGGCATCTTGCTCACCACATACTCTGAAGTGGATGTGAGTTTTTCAACAACCTCTTTTTACTTCTTAATTAGGTTGTTAAGTTGGCAGCCAGACCTTCAGCCTGGCCTCTCACAAGTCCCAGCAGGACTCTAGCCTAGGACTCGTACATGTGCTTCGAGGACAGTGTTTTCTCAGGCAGCCTCCCTCCAAGTCCTACAGCCATTCATTTGTGAAACAGCTCAAGCACCACCCTTTCCCCCATTTTATGGGCCTGAAGCAGAGGAATCTGGCTGCAAACCAGCAGGGCAAGCTAGAACATGCTAAATTTTAAGCATGTGGCAAGCTCTAGTGAAGATGATTAGGGGACTCTCTTCTATTCTGCTTCTCAGAGATCTAGATGGGGCCTTGTATCCTTGCATCTACCAGAGTTCTTGGCTTGACATTCCAGTGAGGCTCCAGATCCAGCCCGTTCCACTGGGTGCTTACAGACTGCATGCCCAAGCAGGAGCTGTGTGCCTAAGGCCCACCAAAGGGCACTGAAATCAGCATTGCTCTCTCACTCCCACCTCACTCTGAAGGAGGAGCTGGGAACATCAGAGGCCCCAGGATGTACATGATGATTATCTCCAAATGCTTTGCCTTTCCCCTTCACTTTCCTTTACTCTCTGTTATTGTAGGGGGCTCTCAGCCCTCAGCCAAATCTGAATGAGTAGGACCAAAACCAGTTCCACCACCCAAATTTACACCAGAGAAAAAGCAAAGGTCCCTTTTCCTGGAGCTTGCACAATGCACTTCCTCCTCCTGCCACTGCCAACCATGCCAACCTGAGGAGGGACAGCTCCCAGGGACAGCTCACTGCATATCTGCAATCTGGAATGCAGACACTCCCTGGGACCCCAAACTCCCCAACTCCCGGGGGTAGCTGGGGCCTCACTTCTACTTCCCTTTCTGGCCCGCAGATTTCAGCTGGTAGATGCAATCCTACAGATTTGGCTTTCGCGTTGTTTACATGCAAAACTTGGAATGCTTTGCAATCCAGTATTCAATCATTTAGTGGCTAAACTCAGGCTGCTCAGTGTGCCAAGCAGCTCCAAAGCAAAAGAGCTGGCATGTTCCTATGTGTCTCACACCCCATGTTTCACCAAGCCACACTAGCAGACCTGCATGCTGCTGCTGTATACCTGTATCTAGTTAGACCACTTTAAGTCTTTCCTCAGGCTAAACCATGCTAAGGTGAAGGATTAAATTCTGAAGACTGTTCCTAGAGATTTGAATTTTGCTTCCTGCTTTCTTTTTTGGACAAAGATCTATTATATCAAAATACATATTTGCAAACATCAGCTACAATCAACAAGAGTTCACCTAACTAAGGACCCTCACTTTCAAGACAAGCCAAAAAAATTAAATATGCTTTATATTAAGTATAAATTCTTCGTTCTACTGGGAATTTTCCAATTCTGCTAGTAATGTGATCCATAAAGGAGCAAAGATAGGCAGACAGAAAATTTTTTCCAAAAAGTGTGATTCACTAGAGCATCCCTTGTTATTTGAAGATACCATCTTGGGTCTGGTTGAAGTTATCAGCTTAACAAAAATTGCCAATTGCTTACTTGTCTGATTTGAGTGTAACTCAGTGGTAAATCATTCACAACTCAGTTATCAAAATTTGTGTGTATATTTCATATGCTGGCAGTCATTGAAATATATATGCCACTAAGGCATAGTACAGCTACAAAATGACCCCACATGTCAGCAAGCATCCTCATGTATTTGCAGGGCCCCTTGTGCCATGGTTGTTGACAACACTTTTATTTCACAGGTTTGGAAATTGAGTTCTATGGGGTTTGGGATTTTCTTAGGGGATGGAGCAAAATTCCAACTTTTACCATGGCATGTTGCAGTCATATGGAGTCTCTGCTTCCAGACTGTGTTTGCAGGCTACCACAACTGTACTTACAGTGTGGACTTAAAGTAAATTAAATCATCATTATACTATTCTCTCCATAATTCAGATCCTTATGCCTACTTCATTAACAGTTAATAATTGGTCTGCATTAGCTACAGCCCAGTAGCAAAGTGATCATGAATAATTTTTTGTGTATCTCAACATTTAATATATTTTAGCATGGTGGATTAGCTACCTGAGAGTTTTTATCAGAAGCATATGGTTTGGACTATACTTCTCTTTTGAATATCTTCACTAGATGAGATGAATTAAAAGGAATGTTTAATGATCAGCAAAAAAAAATCATCTATAGGGGACAGAAAAGACAGAAAAAAATTCTTGAAAAATATTAACAAAATGATTGAGTAAAGAAATATTTCACAGTAGCAAATTTGAACAACCTGTGAATTATTGAGTTTTAGCCTAGAAAATCTGTAAGAAATCAAGTCAAATTTTACACTTACAGACTCTGGTTTTCCATAGTGCTGATTTCTTACGACTTTGGTAGCACATTGTTGCACAGATATTTCACCAGAGATGTCTAGTCAGCCACCTGTGCTACCAAAGATCTGTTGTCAGTAGACATGCTTAAATAATGTTAGCATCTACTATAAAATGAGAAACCATGTGAAGATAGATTAGGAGCCCTGCAGAAAGAAACAGAACCATATTTTGCATGAAGTAAATTCTGCACTTGCTTAAATCCCTCACTCTCAAAGACTAAATATGCTTAAAGCTAAGGGCTTGTTTGAATTACTTGTGAATATGAGTGAAAGAGTGCAAAACAATTTATTTTGGACTTTAGTCCCCCCTTCTCATTACTTCATCTCCTGAGGCTAATGAAAAACTGTAAATGTTTTCTGGGACAGTAATACACTGTTATGGATTAGGAATTTCCCAAGGGTATGGCCAGATGATTATGAGTGATCAAATTGCTGCTTGCATGATTTTAGCCCACCCTAGTTGTGAAGCTAAACTTGTTATTTAACCCCTGAAAGTGGCTGAAGCTCCAGGGCTTTATTCCCTGAGAGAAGTGGTAAGGCAGTATTTGGGAAGGGTCCCTGTTCCCCACAGCTGGCAGCCCTGTGGCCAGGCAGCCAGTGACCAGTGAATCAGGGGAAAATGAAAAGCTCTGACCATGGAGGAGATGTTGTTCACTGGCTCTATCTGACAATACTGGGAGCAGCTGAAAATGGGATGAGAAGGAAACTAGCATTAACCCATTGGAAGAGTGACTGGGCTTTGCAGGAGATTTTGTGGTTAGATCTGAATTTGCTCAGGTTTAGAAATAGCCCTTCAGCCTCTTGCTTATACATAAAGAACTACTTAGGAAGTGGAATATTTCAGATGGAGACCAAACAAACCATCACCACATGGATTTTACCTAAGGGTTAAAACTCTGATATCTGTCATGCCTCATTCCAGTGATTCAGAGAAAACCAGGTACCCCATTGCATTCAATGCTGTAAGGAACCCTCAGACAGACCTTCCCAATTACTCCACATGGGGTTCACACATGGGAAAAGCACCAGAGAAGAACCAATGACCACAATTCATCTCACTTTTGATGGTCATCTTGTGGCTGAACTTTACCAATAGTAGATGGGGGGTGAAACTCAACTTGCTTGACTGATTCTTTGATTGTTTTGCCAAAGTAGTTTAAATTATTCCCCTCATTGTGTGCTCTAAAAGATGTATGTCTTGCTGACTTTAAAATTAACTAAGTCATCAGACGTATCTCTCTGAGTGTAGGCATCCCCTAATGCTTCTAGATAGCATCTGGTACTGATCATTATTGGGTATGTAACAGAATCATTTAAACCATTGTCTGATAAATGTTTGATAATTACTTCTTTCCTTAAGGCAAAAAAGTTCAGAGAAACCTTTTTTAAGCATTTCCATTTCATAGGAGTTGAACTGTCCATGGAAAATTCTTGGTTGGTGATTTTCCTTTGTAGCATAAAGACTGTTGTCAAGCAGTGAATGATGGCTGGTTGCCACTTCCATGTTCCTTACAGCTGTGACTTATTACCACTCAGTGCTTCTGATTCATTGCCTAAGTTCGTGTGTCAAACCAGAGCAGAACCTATCAGTTCACACATGGCAAAAGCATCAGCTGACAACAGCTGGAAGAAGGCATATGAAAGCACAGTTTACTAAAGTTTCTTACAGCTTGCAAGTTTGTTAAATGCACATACAAGCTTTCATTTTGCAATGAACTCTCTGTAGGTGTTGTCTTACTTTAGCACCAGTTTTTGCTTAGATCAATTTTAGAGGATTTATTTTCTGAAATGTTGGGCTTATACTTCACACACAGTACAAAACTTCCTGAAAAGTTTCTCCAGTTTCATCCCTTACACAGTAGCCTTTTGCACAGTTCCTGCCATACCTTTTTTCATTCTTACTAAAATATGCCAAACTCCTCATCAGGATGAACCATGCAAGAGAGAAGGATTTTTAACTTTATTTTTAATATAGCCAGCAAAATCAGTGAATTAAATATAAATTAATTTTTTCTCAGTTGACATAATGTATAAACTGTTCTTCCAGATATGCAAAGACAAGTGAAAAAATTATGTGCCTGAAAAAGATTTGGTGTGATTTGCAGCTGCATTCAGCAAAAGCATTTTTTCAACCTGCTCTAGCAGCAAATGAAAACAGAATGAAAGATGCTAGGTTTCAGCCAATACTGCCCTGTGGAATCTTCCTTTAGGCCATTAAATGTTTGGTTATGACAGATATTACAACTTGAAAATATTCCTTATCTAAGAGCCATTCTGTGTTATCTTTCTGCATGTTGCCACTGCCTGCAAAGCTGAAGGAGCCATAATTCTTTTGAACTGCAAATATATATGTAAGATCGTCCNTGTTCAGCTGACAGTACTGCCGAGTGACAAGTAGTGGTAAATTTCTCTCTTTTCTGAGTAATGCCTTCTCATGCAAGGATTGCACCTGATGAGTTTAAGGTAGCAGCCTCTTCTGTTAACAGGCTCCCTTTGTTTGTTCACTTTTCTTTCATTTCCTTCCTTCCTTCCTTCCTTCCTTCCTTCCTTCCTTCCTTCTGCCTGCTTGCCTGCCTCCCCCCTCCCTCATTTTGACTCCACCTTTGATGGTCTCACTTTAGTCTGATTAGCAAAAAAGGTAAACTGCATTTCTACTAATAAGCTTCTCGGAGTCCCAGCCAATTGGTTGAAGGGCTGAGGATGTTGAAAATACATATCCAATTATGATCTGGCTATGGTCCCTGTTTGGCTAATGTATCAAATGTCATTTCCAACCGAAAAAAGCACACACTGTCACTATTGTTGTTTTATACATAGCACAAAGTGTACTCTTGAGAAACAGCCTGATCTTCTGATACACTTTTTCAAAAATAGGCTAATCTATCTAAAAAAAAAAAACCTAGGCATACAGGAAATGATTTATGCAAGGTTCTCCACCAAACTGAGTAAAGTACAGACAAGAATATTAAAAAACCATTATTAATTCCATGACAGGGATTTTTCAAGATATGGAGCAACGTGTGCCCAAATATCACAGATTGGCACAAATATCAACATTGAGAACTGTTTTCTAATTGCAAAAAAAGCACTATGCTATGCACCATGGAACAAGGCAAGAATTAAAGAATATAAAGCCATGAACTGAGGGAACTGTGGTTAGTTAAGGAAGCTGTTCAGAGATCATGTATTACTTGATTCCTCTACTCCCAAGCCTTTCTGTTCCAAGCTGTGTGACTGCACTGACCACTGAAGAATCAAAGCCTTGTTCTCTCCCTTAGGATGCTGTGACTGCTTTTCTATTGACTTTTTCCCTTTCTACTGAAAGATTTCTGTAGCGCACTGGCGTTTTGTGTAAGAGTCAATATTATTGTTTAGTTTTCCAAGATGAAAGACTGCTGGACAGAAAAGATCCTCCCTTCAATTTGTGCATTGTGCTTAGTAAAAGTTTATTTACTTTTTTATGACTTGGAAAGGAGACAAGTGCTGTGGTTAAAAAAGGTTCTCTTTCCTTTGATTGCTGCAAAGAAAAAAAAATAAGATAAGACAACTACAAGCTGTGGCAGGAGAAACAAGAATATGTGAACTTGTTCCAAAATTTTAGTCCTGAATCAGTCAGCTATAAATAAATGCATTAAGTCTTCAGAGAACTGGACTCTGTACTCATTTGTATATCTCATAAGCATGGTTTGCTTTTGCAAACACTGGACCTTATTTACTTTTCTTTTTTATATTCACTAATACTTGAGCACAAAATGTACTTGTATTTGTACTTTATTCCACAATACCTTTATGAGAAATAAAGCACATTAACTATACAAGACTGCCTCCACCTAAAAAAGCCCCGCTTTCTTGCCCTAGTAATTCCTGTGCATACATTGATTCAAAAGAAAACAAAAAATAACTCTATTAAATGTCAAGCAAAGGAAATATCTTCCTTACTCTTGTTATTCACTTAAGCCCAAATATTTTGTCACCTTCTAGTGGTATTTAAGATGCCTGCCTAAAAATTGATGTAGGCTTGTGTCCTACATGAATTTCTATGCATACAAAAACAGCTTTTGGTAATAACCTGTCATTTAAAAGTCCTGGCTTTTTTAAATCAACCCCTGGGCAAGCTGGACACTCAGACAGCCCATGGGAATGAGAGCAGTGGTGGATGCTGCTAAGAGAATAGTGTCCTGAGGGACAGGAGGGGGCTGCCGAATCACATCCAGGGAGAGCGGGTTCTGGGTTACCTTTTCTCTCAGGCTTTCTCCTGGATGTGAACTGCTCAATCCTGGGGCTTGTTTTCCTCCTTTTCAGTACCCAAAGAAAACCTGCAGGATACACAAAGGGAAATTCCAGAACCTGTAATTGCTCCATTTCTCTGGACTGCCTCACACAGGCGAAGAGGCTGGAGTATGTCTCAGATTTCGTTCTATTGACATTTCCCTGACTTCTGCTATGTCTTTTTAGAGCCATTGGCAATGTACCAGTACCAGGGGTTAGGCCTGGCAAGGCAGGGGTTTGTCACTGTTAAAGGGTTTGAGGAGAGCTTAGCTAGCTAGTTATGGTTTCAATTTGTCTTTCTAAAACTAGGCCTCTAGGGCCTGGCAAGAGGCCTGGAAAAGTCTGTATAGAACTCGTGCTGTCAGCTTGGTTTTACAGATCTCATTTCTGTCTAGCAGTTTTCAGGCTGCCCAGGGAGAAATTTGGCCAGTGGCTTGCTAGTGCAGAGGACACTTTCCAACTGCAAATGAAGCCAAGTTATCATGAACTTTACTAATGGAGGATGGAGTACACTGGCTCTAGGTTGGAGATGTTTTTCCGAAGATGAAACCAAAACCCTGAACACACGAAAAGGAAAATGTTGCAACAGACAGCGTGAGACTGTGAACACTTAGTCAGGCCACCCGTCTGTTAATGGCACTTCATGCACATTCATGAGCAAGACTCACATATATTTTTCTTGTTTTCTCTTTCTCATGAGTTGGTTTTTAGGGTCTCTCTAAGCTCCAAGTGGTGGGAGTGGACTCATAACAGGTCATCAGTTTGGAAGCTGGTGGCTGGCCCTACTGAGATGGGATTAGAACCAGCAGGGCTGGCACTGGATGGGTAAGGGTCTGACTCAGAGAACTCAAAAGCAGAGTCCCCAGTAAGCAACAACGTGCTCTGTGCACAAGGAATAACTCTAAAGGGAGCTCTGTGCCAGAAAGGGTGGGCAGCTCGACCTTACCTCCTTTCTGCATTTTTAGGCAGGTAATTTCACTTCCTTTCAGTGATAACACAGTGTACTTCTTTAATTTTCCATTGTACCAATATAAATTTGCAATGATTATATTTGTGTTGTGTTGAATCTGTCTGAATGCCAGGTGCCCACCAAAGCTGCTCTGTCACTTCCTTCCTCAGCTGGACACAGCAGAGAAAATATAATGACAGGTTTGTGAGTTGAGATCAGGACATGGAGAGATCACTCAGCAATTGCTGTCATGGGCAAAACACACCCAACTCAAGGAAATTAGTTTAATTAATCACTGATCAAAATCAGAGTAAGCTAATGAGAAATAAATCCAAATCTTTAAGTACCTTCCCCCCATCCTTGCCTCCTTCCGGGACTCAATTTCATTCCCAATTTTATCCACCTCCTCCCTCTGAGAGGTGTATGGGGACTGTAATAGGTCAGTTCATAGCACATTGTCTTTGCTGCTCCTTCCTCCACCAGCTCTTCCCCTACTCCAGTGTGGGATCCCTCCCATGGAAGACAGTATGTCACAAACTTCTGCTCCATGAGTCCTTCCCACATGCTGTTGTTCTTCATGAACTGCTCCAGCATGGGTCC
This sequence comes from Toxostoma redivivum, assembly GCA_013397375.1. Classification (NCBI taxonomy): domain Eukaryota; kingdom Metazoa; phylum Chordata; class Aves; order Passeriformes; family Mimidae; genus Toxostoma; species Toxostoma redivivum. Next base: position 30,538 of record VXBI01004765.1, read on the forward strand.
CCAAGGGGTCAGAAGTTCTGCCAGCAAACCTGCCCCACCAAGGGTTTCCCATGGGATTACATCTTTCAGATATCCACCCATTCTGTTGTGGGGTCCTTCATGGACTGCAGGTGGATCTCTGCATCCCCATGGCCCTCCCTGGGCTGCAGGGGCACAGCTGCCTCCCCATGGGCTGCACCAGGGGCTGCAGGGGAACCTCAGCTCTGGCACTTGGGGCACCTCCTATCCCTCCTTCACCAGTCTTGGTGTCTGCAGGGCTGTTCCTCTCACACATTGTCACTCCTCTCCTCATCTACAGTTGCATGGTTTTCACTTCTCCTTGAATACAGTTTTTACAGTTGCAGAGTTTTTACTTCTTCCTGAATATGTTTTCCCAGAGATGCTGCCAGTGTCACTGACAGGCTTGGCCTTGGACAGCGGCAAGTCCATCTCAGAGCTCACTGGGACTGGCTCTGTTGCACATGGGGGAAGCTTCTGGCATATTCTCACAGATGCAACTCCTCTAGCCCCCCACACTTCCAAAACATTTTACATTTAAGCCAAATTTAGTATTACACTTCTAATTGACATTTAGATGAAAAATGCATTGTGCACATAAGACCCTGCAGGAAAAAATTTTTCTGTCTTCCTCTGAGCATCAATACATGCTATAATTCCCAGGACCAGAGCTGCACACATCCGTGCATTAATTGTGAGAGGAGATCTGAGGTCTGAGCACCTATGGGCAAACTCTCCCTGGAGATGCTATGTGTTAAACACAAGCCTGCAGAGACAAATAAAGATCTGTGATAATAAAAAAGAATCTGACAGCAACTCAGAAGCAGAACAAAACCCTCAAATATTCTTAGTCTTGGATGTCACAGATTTGGAGTTTGAATTAATTCACAATCCATGATTAAAATTTTGCTCCAGGATAACCCAGAACATGAATTTGAACTCCTTTTACTAAAAAGCACCCCAAAACCTAAAAGAAGAAACAGCTGTACATTTTTAAGTTTTCTGGCTGCAAGTTAAATACTGGGTATATCTCAGAGCATTCCAGGTCTGTGGGTTGCTTAACAAGGAAGCAAACAAACTTTGTAAAGATGTGAACTTCCCTGTTAGCTCCATCACTACATATTAATACTGCTATGGTGTTGTGAGAACTATTATAATGACATGCTGAGTTAAGTTACCTAGTACTTAAAAAATTATATATCTGATAATGAATTTTTTAGGAGGTTCTGACATCTCTGTGTTGGGGGTTGAATTTTTCCCTTTTTTTTTCTGTGGAAATTTTCCCATTGTTATGCTAAGTATTTGCAGCTACACCCTAGCTAGTAACAATTTCTCTAGAAGGGGGTGGGATAAAAACGGGAATACCAGAAAAGGAAAGGTGGGACAGGGGCCTGCACTCTCTCTTGCTCGCTGGTGGAGTCAGAGAAAGGTGGCCGGTGCTGCTACCTACCACCCTCCCCACCATCCCAACGCCGGGAGCCACGTTCCCTGCTGTCAGACACCGCACTGCTGCCTTCCCGCTTCACCCTACCACCTCCGGGCACTGTGCCGAGTAGCACGGCCGGCACCGTGAGGGGGCAGCCGCTCTCCATCCCTCTCCCCCCTGGGCCGCCATCGCCGCAGCCCCTTCAGCTGTGAGACCTGCCCTGCCACAGCACCGGGAACGGAGCGCAGGAGAGGGAGCCTGCGGCCAAAAGGGACTGGCACTGAGCTGCACTGCTCTGCTTTGGTGTCAGCTTTTATAGCTGCTGTTGTTTCCATTGTTTGCCTGGTTAGATATATTAGTAAAGAACTGTTATTCCTATCCCCATATCTTTGCCTGAAAGCCCCTGATTCCAAAATTATAATAATTGGAGGGGAGGGGGTTGCACTCTCCATCTCAGGGAAAGGGTTCTTGCCTTTTCGTAGCAAATACCTGTCTTTCAAACCGAGACACTCTGCTACTCTTAAAAATCCTTGAAATCCAGTGGGGGAAACAGCCATCTTTCATTTGTTGCACAAAATTCCTTTCAGGATTTGTAAAGAACAAACCTATTGCGGTTCATTACAATCCCCACTCTCATTTCTGTTCTCTGAAAAACAATAAGATAGGCTTCATTGAAAGCACAGAACTAAGGAGGAGAAACAGCCACTGTATCTGGATCATATCCTGGACCCTTACTCCTGTGAGTAAGATCCTTGAGAATGCGGTCATGAGTCAAAGGGCTCAACAGGACGAAAAGGGGATTTTATAAAAAGTCCTCTGAGACACGTGCACTCTCTTTTAATGCAAAGATACAGAAAGTTTTGAAAATTCCAATAGCATTTACTGGGAAATTATATATGTGATATAAGAACAATTATGGTTAGTTAAATAGTACTTCTGAAAAATTATTGGTTCCAGTTACATTTTCCAGGGCATTTTAAAACTGAGAGTCCTAACCTTCCCTCTGATAGTCAAATCTGCTTGCTAGATCTTAGATAAGGACATATTTATATACATTTTTAAGGTATGTAAAAGACGTTTCTCCATCTGCTTAGTCTGGCTAAGGACACAAAGGAAGGTATGGTGTTATGTTGATCAAGCAAACAGCATCCCTGCAAATTAGCAGTGTTTGTGATTCATCGTGGTGTTCAATGGTATATTTAGGATCTGTTTACTATTTTCACATGCAATTTTATACATTTGAAGGCTATAATTAAATTTAGAAATAATGAAAAACTTATTTGTATTCAAATTCGATAGAAACCATGCCGTAGCCTTGAGCATTTTCTTCCTGAATTTTTCCGATTGTGGTTTTTTGTTGTGTTTGTTGCTCTTTTAAAGAAAGAACTAAAAGACAGAGGAAAAATTACGTCTGTGTTTTCATAGCTTTTGAATTTCAAAAGGATTTGAATGGAACAAAGGTGGTGTTAGAGGTGTGATATCAGAGGCACAGGGAGAATGTTTTTAACATTTTCCTGCTTTAAAGAATGTCTCCATTGACAAGAAGGACTCTTTAATTGGGCAGATGCCTTGGAGGTGGGAGAAAAAGTCTGATTCCTGACTCTGCCTCTTGAGACTCCCCTCTTGAGCTTGGGTGCATCACTTGGAGCAGGAGCCCAGCACTTAGGTGAAGTCATCCTGCAGATTGGTATCTCAGGTAAGCCAGTTACATAGATCTCCTCTATCATTCAGGCAGATAGACAGGCGTCTCTGGAGTACAATTCAACCTCTTTTAGGATAGTTGTCCAAGAAAAGAGGAGTGAATCATGCTGTGGAGGTACCTGTCTTTCATCATGGACTGTAGAGAGAGCCTAGATGACTAGTTCTGATTAGATCCCTGATTTTGGGGTTAGGTGAATGAAGGTGAGCTCAATCCCACCATTAGCTTTTCTGCACCTCCATTAGTATGTCTGTGAAACAGGCCTGGACTTCTTCCACCAGGAAATGTTCAGTAGAAGTGGTGGAAAATGTCAGATGAAGCAATCATGAGGGTCACATGACCCTCTGACAGGACTCTGAGAGGCAGTAGACATCTCTGGTATTCAAAGAGGGAAGCAACTTCCTAAGGAGTGAAAATGTCCCAAGTGGGAGGAGCTTATGAAGAGCTGCAACTGCCTCTGGAGGAGGTGTCTGTAGGTAATGCATCCCATGCACATGGAGAAGAATGTCTCATCTTTTGCACACAGCATACATAGTGCTGTCTCACAGGACAGCTGCATTAGAAATAGAAAATACATGAACTATCTTAACAAATGGCCTTTAGGGAGGGTATATATTCTGGAAATGGGAGATGAGAGAAATAACCAATGGTTCAAAAATATTCAGTCTTTAGGGAAAAAGTTTAGCAAGGAGTCTCACATTCTGGGGGAGAGCCAAAAGAAATTCCAGTGAGAAATGTTCATCACTAGTTGAAGTGCTGCTCTGTGTTTGTGATTAAGCATTGCAACCAATTGCTGTCCTTTGAAGGGCCATAGAGCCTTCTGCTTAGCATGCCAGGCTTGCAGCCTTCCATGAGAGTGCTCAGGGCTCACACACTCTGAGGACTGTGTTCATAGCAGGATACCTTATAAATGGAGGAGACACATTTCTACATTAAAAAGGGCTGTGTCTCAAGGTATACCTCTGCTACAGTCACCCATGACAGGTTATACTTGTCAAGTGACCCATTTCTCCTGCACACTGCCACTGTATTGGAGATCTGGTCACATGGAATTTCACTCTTCCCACACAGGTCATAGAAGATCTGATCTCACAGGACATCCCTGGAACTCCTGTGAACCTTGTAATGAGCTCAGTCTAAGTGTGGTAAGAGTCAGCTCTCCTTTCTTGTAATTGAGGGATGGAAAATGCCCATGTAGAAGAGCAGGACAGACCATAATTTGAAAACAGATTTCCAAGTCTTTTGGTTCTCAGGCTATATACTCATCACAGAGAAGAGAATATTGCCTCTCCCATGATGTGAGTTCATGTTTTCACTTTGAACTACAGATCTTAGTTCTGGTATAAAGTATTCTGAACTTAAGCAAAAATTGTATCAAAGTATCATCATGAATTAGTGCTTCTGCTAAGACATGGATATATCTTGAAACCACTTGTCAATTCTGGGTGTAGTTTTCCCCAGGTTATCAGGAATGAGGTTTAAACCCTACAGTGGCAGGGTATATCTCACGTTAGGCCCCAGCTCATGGTGCGAAACAAGGCCCGGGCTAGCTGCATTAGCTATGCAGTCATAAGTATGATAAATTTTGTCTGTATTGCTTCTAATCTATACAGTTTGGCTCCATTTGTAATGTTTTACAAGGCACTGGGCATTTCTGCTGCAAAAGAATCCATGCCAGCATGCAACTTTTCACTTCATGTTCTGCACATAACATTGTCCACATGATCTTCACAGTTGGGTGCCACCAACAGCTGTTTTTCTTTATTCACCTGCTGACATACTGAATGCATTCAGCTGCAATTTATGCTTTTTCATTCCTTGTTGTTGAATACTGATACTGCTTTAGAAGGTGAGTTAGAGTGCGAATTTTTACTAGAACTTGCAGGAGGAGGGGAAAGTATTTCCATTTATTGCAGATCCTATCCCATATAGAGCTGCCTTTTGCAAGAGAATTACAGAAACCATATGTATTACTTTCTGTCAGGGCTTTGAAATCATTTGCAATCCTGTCACTCCTGGATGCAATTTGATCAAAATCCTCTAACATTCATTTAGTCAGAAAGGTTCTACCAGTATAATTCTTATTGTAGCTGACAAATTACATTAACAGACATCACCTTTTCACACGCTCTTTCCTTTCTAATACACCTTTTTCTTTTGCCTCCTTCTCTTATCCTATTGCCCCTCCTTTTTTCCCCTAAACACTTTTATCTGATCTGGCTGACACATTATGTTTCTCCATTGCTCATTCGTTTGCAGTTCTGCTACAGTGATTTTATGTGCTCCCAACATATGTTAAACTCATGCTCTTGGCATATCAGTGCCAGCAGGAGTCTGAGAGAGCAGTGTTTTTAAAATGACATTTCAAACCACCAAGTGACCTAAACACTTGGAGTTTTAGGCAAAGCCTTTAGGTTAAAGATTAATGTTGCATATAGTAAAAATGAGTACTTAATTTAGCATCTCTACAATGCAAATGGTTTCTATTTGCCTGATTGTGGGTTTCTGGCTTTGCTTTACCAGCATGTAGAGTTGACATATGTGCACATTTTGTTTAGAGATGCCCTATATTCATGCTACAGATGGAGCTCGGATCCTGTGGCTTGGCAGACAGAACTGGCATGTGGTTTTCCAGAGAAAGGGAAGATCTTACCCCTTACCCAGACCCAGGCTCAAGGCAAAGAGTAGTCCAAACTTCATATAGCAATTGGAAGGGAACCAACCAAGGTGGCAAGGGCAAAGACATGTTATTTCTTGATATGGTCATCCCATGCTAGATTTCATATTTATCTCTTTTTAAGGTGCTACTTAACTGCATTCATGCTTGTTTGTTTGGGGGTTTCGTAATTTTTTTTCCAGAATATTCATTAAACACAGTTCTCACAACACAGCTTTTAGTTCTACAATGTATAAATAAATTCCAGAAAAAAGAAAAGTCATATTCAAATACTTCAAATAAATTCAATGCAAACTTTTGTACTTCAAATATGAAATGGCCAAATAAGAGACCTGTTGAGCTATAGTGTAGTCATTGCTTAGGACTACAATGCTATTTTTTAGGAAGGTGCTGGGATTCCATTAAAAATACTTATTTGTCCTTGTGACTCTGAAAAGACTGCAAGAGACAAACCAAAATACTAACCTCATGCCAACAGGGATTTCTGAAAAAGCTTCTATTGTATATATGCCCCTGCCCAAAGATAAATTGGGCCTGTCTGATAGCATGAGAGACTTTAGATACCAGGAAATAAATTCATTTCCTTTAGTAATACCAGGAGGAATTACAAGAATTACAACAGGCACTATATGTTTTGGGATATTGTCTGTCTGTGTTAAAAAGATGCTGACTTAAAGAAGGATAACATTGTTTTCTTTCCTGGTTTTTTTTTTTTCATGTGACTGTCTCCAGATGGGTCAGGTTATTTTACATACAGCTTCTCTCTCAGGAACTGGTTTCTAATGAACTGAGGTAAACTGATCCTAGTAAGACTAGCCAATTCAGAACATGGGAAAGTACCGTATTATTTTCATTATGTACCTTGTCTCATACTTGGCATCTTGGTGAACTAAATTCAGACATGGAAGATGAAGGGAATTGTAGTCTGCAGCTGCTAATTGAGTAGCCAGAGCAAGCAAAGTACACCTGTAAGATTTCCACCCATGGAAGCAGAAAAAAATGGAAGCTCCTTTTCACTATGTGGTCTTGGAGAGGATTCAGACTCATACCAGGGAGCAGGTCATGAAACAGGTAGCAATTAATTTCTTGAGTCTAATAAATAAACAGCAGATAGACAGACAAGCTACAGCTGCAATCTTCAAAGAAATTGGTGTATCCTAATGTTTCATAATTTCCCCCAACTTTCATTCCCTATCATGTCCCACCAATCCTCCAAGATCTCTTTTGAAGGTCTCAGATGTTGTAACTGAGAATAAAAAGAACATATATAATCTAAATATTATTAGCTATTATCATGCCAACCAATGGATTATGCTTAACAGCAATCAATATATAGAGTTGATTGTACTGAATCCTCATACCTCCTTAAAGCAACCTAGTGGTCTTCTATGATGGAATGACTACATCACTGGACAAGGGAAGGGTTACAGGTGTCATTTCTTTGGAATTGTGTAAATATTTTCACATGGTCCCACCCAACATCCTTCTTTCTAAACTGGAGAGAGATGGATTAGACGGATAAAAAATTGGTTGGATGGTTGCATCCAGAGGTTAATGGTCCATGTCTTGGAAACCTGATGGCTACCAGTGACTGTATGGCCCCCCGGAGGTCCATATCAAGATCATTGTTATTTAGTATTTTTATTGATGACGTAGAGAAAGGGACTGAGTGCACCCTTAGCAAATTTTCAGGTGACACCAAGATGAGTGGTCTAGTTGACACCCTTGAGCAATTGGATGCCCTCCAGGGTGATCTGGGCAAGCTCAAGACATGGGTCCATGGCAATCTCATGTGGTTTAACAAAGCCAAGTGCAAGGTGCTGCACCTGGATTGGAGCAACCCTGGTACCAACACAGGATGGGGATGGACAGATCAGAGCAGCCCTGCCCAGAAGGACTTGGGGGTGCTGGTGGCTGAGAGCCTGGACATGACCCAGCCATGGGCAGTCCCAGCCCAGAGAGCCAAATGTGTGCTGGGCTGCATCCAGAGCAGTGTGGGCAGCAGGGCCAGGGAGGGGATTCTGCCCCTCTGCTCTGCTCTGTGAGACCCCACCTGCAGGGCTGCATCAGCTCTGGGCTCCCAGCACAGGAATGACATGGACCTGCTGGGGGGAGTCCAGAGGAGACCAAGATGATCAGAGGGATGGAGCACCTCTCCTATGAGGAAAGGCTGAGACAATTGAGATTGAACAGCCTGGAAAAGAGAAGGCTAAGGGTGATGTAATTGCCTTCCAGTACCTGAAGAAAGATGGAGAGAGACTTTTTACAAGAGCATATAGAGATAGGAATAGGGGGAATGGGTTCAAACATCACTAGATTTGATGTTAGAAAGAAATTATTTTCTATGANATGAGTGGTCTAGTTGACACCCTTGAGCAATTGGATGCCCTCCAGGGTGATCTGGGCAAGCTCAAGACATGGGTCCATGGCAATCTCATGTGGTTTAACAAAGCCAAGTGCAAGGTGCTGCACCTGGATTGGAGCAACCCTGGTACCAACACAGGATGGGGATGGACAGATCAGAGCAGCCCTGCCCAGAAGGACTTGGGGGTGCTGGTGGCTGAGAGCCTGGACATGACCCAGCCATGGGCACTCCCAGCCCAGAGAGCCAAACGTGTGCTGGGCTGCATCCAGAGCAGTGTGGGCAGCAGGGCCAGGGAGGGGATTCTGCCCCTCTGCTCTGCTCTGTGAGACCCCACCTGCAGGGCTGCATCAGCTCTGGGCTCCCAGCACAGGAATGACATGGACCTGCTGGGGGGAGTCCAGAGGAGACCAAGATGATCAGAGGGATGGAGCACCTCTCCTATGAGGAAAGGCTGAGACAATTGAGATTGAACAGCCTGGAAAAGAGAAGGCTAAGGGTGATGTAATTGCCTTCCAGTACCTGAAGAAAGATGGAGAGAGACTTTTTACAAGAGCATATAGAGATAGGAATAGGGGGAATGGGTTCAAACATCACTAGATTTGATGTTAGAAAGAAATTATTTTCTATGAGATTGGTGAGGCACTGGAAAAAGTTGCCCAGAGAAAGTCATGGATGTCCCATCCCTAGGAGTGTTCAAGGCCAGGCTGGATGGTGCTCTGAGCAACCTGTTCCAGTGGAAGGTGTCCTTGCCTATGTGAGATGCATTGGACCTTGATGGTCTTTATGATCCCTTCCAACCCAAGCCATTCTAAGATTCTGTGATTAAGCTAACCTGGACACAGACCCATAACTGTTGTCTCACCAAGCTAGCCAAAAGACGTAAAGCAGACCAGCCAGAGAGAGCCTGATAAGAGCAGGAAGAGCTTTCCCTGGGGCGAGCTGTCCTCCCATTCCTGCAAACCAGCACAAATTGGCAGAGAGACCAAGAGGTGATTGCAAGGAAGATTGATGGAGAAGTAACATGGTTTCATGGAAATATGGAGAATACTTTATTTGGGCATTCTTACAAATTTCCAGTGTTCCTTTTTCCTTTTAAACATGCATGGAGGAAGGTGAATAGATAGGTAAACATGCAAGCTGACTAAATACAGAATAATTATTCTTACAGTTTCCTGCTTCTTCATATGAGTAAGATTTCCTCCTGTTTTGTGGCACTTGAATGATCTAATAAGATGAGAACTGTGCCAAAATGGGTGCAATTTCATCACATATTAAGATACTTTTAATAGAATCATAGAATATGCTGAGTATCACACCATGTGCCTCAGAGCATTGTTCAATGCTTCTTGAACTCTGTCAGGCTGATGCTGTGACCACTCCCCTGGGGAGCCTGTTCCAGTGACCAACCACCCTCTGGGTGAAGAACCTTTTCCTAATATCCAACCTAAACCTCTCCTGACTCAGCTTCATTCCTTTTCCTCAAGTCCTGTCACTGGTCATGAGACTGAAGAGATCAGGACCTGCCCCTCAACTTTCTCTTGTGAGGATGTTGAAGACCACAATGAGGTCTCTCCTCACTCTCCTTTTCTCCAGACTAAGCAACCTCAGTCTCTCCTCACACAGCTTCCCCTCCAGACCTTCCATCATTTTCATTGCTCTGCTTTGGACACTCCCAATAGCTTTACATCTTTCTTATATAGGCCAAAACTGTCCCCTGAACTGAGGTGAGGCTGCCCCAGTGCAGAGCAGAGCAGAGCAGGACAATCCCCTCCTTTGTCCGGCTGGTGCTGCTGTGCCTGGCGCCCCCAGGACACCCTTGGCCCTCCTGGCTGCCAGGACACTGCTGACTCATGTTCAACTTCCTGTTGACTGGGATATCCATGGTACCGCTTTCCAGCCCCTCATTCCTCAGTCTATCTGTGCATCCAGGGTTGCCCCATCCCATGTGTAGAATCTGGCACTTGTCCTTGTTAAACTTCTTATGATTGCTGAATCCTGTTTCACTCCAAGGTGAAGCAGTTCTTTAAATGGCACAATTGTACAAACAGAGACAATGAGGGACTGGAATGGTCTCAGGAGGTAATTTAGTCTTTCATCCTAGCCCAATAGGCAGAAAAGCAATCACATTTGCATTACATTATTTGACAGATGCTTGTCTAACCTGTTTTTGGGAAATTCTTGAAGATGGGACCCTATGACCTTCCAGTCAATGCAGTTCCCTGCCTCTCTCTCTTTGCAGGCAGAGAAAAAGAAAGCACCACTCTCAACCTAAATCATCTTTCCTGCAGTTTAAGTATTTCACTTGCTGTGGGCTTTCTGATGGATCTGGAGAATGGTGTGTTAGGACCACTATGCAGTAATCTTTTATAATAGAGCAGTTGGTGACAGTAATCCTGTGTCATCTGCAGCCTAAAATGTCTCCATCTGAGTCTTTAACACAATATTTATTCTTAGTGATGATCTCCTTTTTTAGTTTCATATGTTTCATTGTGGGCAACTTACAGAATGCTACTCACAAAAGGTACAGTGGGAACTCTATAAAGCACCTATACCGCAGATATATACCAGCACCTATGCCAGCATAGGTTTGTCCCCTGCTACCTACCTGTGTCAAGACTGACCTGGAATTTCCCTAAGAAACACTTGGCTGTGGGAAGTGTAGGCTTGGCAGCAGCAGTAGAGGATTCCTGAAAGACCAGTTCTTTGACTCAACAAGTCAGATGGTAATTATATTGCTGCTCAAGCTAATAGTGTGTGCATATGCGAAGAATTCTGTTCATTATCAAAAGACACAATCATGACACTGATTACTACCTGGTTATTGTGAAATATACCATGAGGCATTTTATGGGAACTCTGGGGTGAACGGAGTGCATAAGACCTTTGGAAAAAACAAAATAGAAATATGCAGCACAAAGAGACATTTTGTAGTTGTTAATAGAGATGTCTGCTCCTTAAGTGCAGCCAGAAGAGTGGGGACAAGCTCTCTTTCTACTCTAAAACAAAGAGCTGAGGATGTAAGTATCCGTGTTATGCCTTGTCTTGGAATCTGAGCCAGATTCCACAAATAAAAAGACACTGTTAAAAAAGTAACCTGCTTATTAAATGGAAGTGGGAAATAAACAGCAATAAAACAGAGCTGGGAAATGAGCTAAAAGCATCTATTCCAACTGGAAACATAAATCAAATGCAATACAACAAAGTTTCTCTGCAAGAATTTGTTTATGGCTGAAGGCTCCGGAGAGCCAAAGCCAGTGTGTGGTTGACTCGGAGATACGCCACAGAAGTTTGTCAGCCTGTTTCAGTGCCTTGATGGGAAACTGGCTCTGAGACCAATGTACTTGAATCTTTCAATTTGAGGGGAAGAATAATAAAACAAAAGTAGTTTAGCATTTATGAAGAAGGAATAGAGCACAGAAAAAAAACCCAAAAACCAAAAACTTGATCTCTTCTAAGTTTAAGAAAAAATAAATTGCTGACACCAATATTCACAAAACAACTAAAATGAACTGAGCTGTAGAGCTATTCATCCTCCAGAAAAAAAATAGTCTCAGCACTTAAGTAATCTTCCCTCCCCACACTTTCACCACCAATCTCTGTTTCTGCTTTTCTAGTGTCCTTGAGACTTTGATCATTTCACTGGTCTGAAGTTCTGACTATTTGGGCTATTTAGAATTTTTTTCTGATTTTGAGCTAGGCTGCATAAAACTTCACCATAACAGTAGAGAAAAGACCTGAAAACCCATCTCACCCAGCCTGAGGCCTTCAGCTGATCTCAGCTGCAGCAGTACTGCTATTCAGCTATCTCTTTTCAGCTAAGGTGGTTCTCTGTAGGTGTTGCGGTACTTGCCAATACTGCTCAAACATTTTGGAGAAAGAGTAAAAATCTATTTATTTGCTGACCCCTCCAAATAACCACTGATTTGAAGTCAGCAGCTGCTGAGAAAACAAGATTCCTATTTTTATACAAAGAGTAGAGATTTTGGGACAAGCCTCTGCATCAGCATTTTCAATGCTGGAAATAACAACGTGCAAAATAACAACATTGTCATTTAATTTTGCCACCTTAATGTAAGAATCGACATTATCAGTGCAGGGGACTGTGGGAAAGTACCCCGTCAGGGCAAGCTAATCTCAAAGAAACAGTGGAGAGGTGGGACGTCTAAAGAACCACCATTAGTAGAAGAGAAAAAGTGCACAGAAAAAGAATATGAATACATTTCAAAAGTGGAAATATCTCACTTTGCTTCCATGGCAACCATGTCTACGTAAACCCCAGATGAATAATAGGTACAGAAAAGCAAGCGACAAGTTGTCTTATTGGTGGGTTCCAATTGTTCTCATGGTAAGAGGCATAGATTTTTGAGGAAAAGTGAAATAAACCCAGAAGAAAAACTAATTAGTTTGTCCAGGTTAGTCTAGAGCATCTGGTCATGAATCCATATCTTCATGGAGAGGCATGCTCAGGTGTACCCACAGCAGTGGTTTGCCAATCTGAATCTGTTTATCCTGTTGCAGTTGCTAATGTCTTCTTCCCCTCTAGTACTTTGCTGCATTCAAAGCCGAGGCTGGGAATAGGAGTCAAAGTTTTATGTCTCTGGATTGACTTGTATTTCTCTGTAGAAAACAATGCTTATGGTAAAGGTGGACAAAACCCAGCTCTCTGGAGGAGAGGCTAAACCAACCACTATTTTCATTGAAATCCCCTGGAAAAGTCTATGTGTCTGGGACAGTGTCTTGTGATGATTTTTTTCTATTCACTAGCTTATTTTAAATTAATTTATCTTGTATTTGCAGAGCTGGGAGCTGGACCAGACTCACTTCCCAGGGAAAATTGCTGCTTCCTTACATTTGAGTTAAAGATGTGAAGAGAAAGCTTCCTACACTGTTATGGACCTTGGATTATTATCCATTATTGATTTATTCATTTAGGCTGTGAGGAAGCTGCAATAAGTAGTCCAAGAACAATTGAGACAGATTTCAGGGCCTTGGAAGGATTCATTAGGGAATCATGAACACAATAAATGTTCTTTTCTTTCCTTCCAGTTGCAGGGAAAGATGGAGGAAGAAACATTAAGACCCAGCAGGATTAATACTGGATTCCAAGACTGATGTCACTGGCAGAAGTTTTTCTTTTTTATCATGAATTAATCCACATGACACCAAGCCTGCTGGCAACATATGTGGTGTGCCTTTCCTAAAAGGAGAAAAGTATCTTTGTGGAGGAGTTGGCAGGGTGAGCACCAACCATATGAAATTTAACTTAAGGCAGTCCTGGATTCTCCACCTAGGGTGGGGTACCTGAATATGCATAAAACTGGAGGAAGGAGAGCAGGCCCTGTAGAAAGAGATCTGGTGGTTTGAATTGATGGCAAGTTGAATATGGGTCAGCAGTGTGCCATGGCAGCAAAGAAGGCTAGCTGTGTGCTAGAGCATCAGGCACAGCATTTCTGTGGGAGGTGATTGTCCTGCTCTGCAATGCACTGATGCAGCCTCAGCTTAGGTCCTGTGTGCAGTTTTGGGTGCCTCTGTGTCAGAAAGATACAAACTCTTCTACTGTGTCTGTTGAAGATCCCAAGTGCAAGACTTGGGATCAGTGGCTGAGGCCACTTGGTTTGCTCAGTTGGAGAAGGCAGAGGGGTGACCTTAGGGCAGCCTACAACTTCCTCAAGGGGGAAGGCAGAGGGGCTGGTGCTGATCCCCTCTCTGTGACTGCTGACAGGGCATGAGGAGATGGAATGACACTGCCTCAGGAGAAGTTCACACTGGGCATTACGAAAAGGTTCTTCACTGAAACAGGCTCCCCAGGGAGCTCCATGCCTGTCAGAGCTCATGGAGCATTTGTGTGACACTTCTGGTTATGTGGTTAAGTTTTAGGTAGTCCTTTGAGGTGCAGAGTGTTGGACTCAGTGATGCATATTGGGAAGTTACCTCAACAGCTGCCTTGCAACTGTCTAGAGGACACAGAGCAAAAGTGGTAGCTGGCATTCAGCTTGCTCCAGACCAAATTTTGGTCAAGTGGGACTCAGCCAGAGCTGGACTCAAGATGTTGAACCTTGTCCTTCAGTGATCGGCTGAGCCAGTGGAGATGCTATGGCCAGGACAAAAGAAATGCAGAGATCATGGACCTGCTGTGTGACTTCAGATTCCTTTGGATCACTTTATTAAAAAGCACAAAAGAACAAAATTGATGGAAGCAAAAACTGAGCATAAAAATACCATATATAAACTAAGCACCTGTAGCTGTTTCAGTTTCAGCTCACAAGAATTGCTTAAAAGCTGCTTTGACAGAGTGTACAGAGCTTTCACCACTCAGTTTAACACAATTATGGATCTTTTGCCCCTGTTCAAAACCCCATGTCTCACAAACATCTCCAGGATGCTTTCCATTCTTTCAGTGACAGACTCTTGGAAACTGCATTACTTGTGGCCAACTGACCAGCACACTCTTGTATCTGCTTCTCTTCTTCCCACGTTTTGGAGTCTCAAAGCCACACTTTAGAAAAAATGATTAAAAGTTGTATTTCCTGTTCCATGGCAGTTTGTGGTTTGCTATCCTAATGACATTTAAACAGCGTAACTTGTTCATCAGGAACAAAAAAATTGCTGTGATTTGTGGCCTTCCTGCAATTAGATCCTTCTGCATTTTTGTTTGTTTTCCACTTATTATGATACACTTAAAATGTGAAATAGACATCTTCCTCATTAGCTTCACAATGTTTTCAAACACATGATTGGGGCTTTTTTTATTCATGGTACTAAGTTAGTTCCGTCATATACTTTTGCAAAAAAAGAAAAAAAAAACCAAAGAAAAAAAAAAGAAAATATATTTGGAAATTTAAAAGAATTTATAACAAATCTTGAATAATCTCACAACTATTCTGTGAACATGCCAGCAAAAGAAGCAAAAGACTGTTCTGAATCAGTCCACAGTTCTGCTTAGTCCCCCACTTTGTTTCTAATACCACTGAACGCTTAAAAAAGTATAAAGTGGAGTATCTGTCCCTAGAAACCCAGACCTCCTGAGATAAAGATTGCATGGGGTTTGGTTGATATTTCCTTTGCCTAATACCTTTTCACTCTGTTTATGCTTTTTGACAAATTATCCTCTTAAAATACATTTCAGAGTTTGACTTAGGGGTGGCTGTATGGGGATTTCCTCTGGAGTTTTTGTTTTTCCTTTGTGCCTCTCAGTACTCGTGCTATGAGCAACAATTAATTAAGAGATCCTTATTCTTCTCTGGTATTTCAGAGGCCTCTGTTACACCACCTATGTGCTGCTTTTTTTCCAGGCTGGAAATCCCTTAATATAAGCCCTTTTCATGTGCAAGCCACTCCTCAGCTCTCACCACCTGAGCTCCCTTCCTCCGTGCTGGCTCCCACTGGGTGCAGAGCTGCTGGCAGTGAGGCCGAGCAGAGTGCGAGCAGGCTGCACCTTTGTGCCCAGCCTGCCCCACTCCAAATAAAGCTCTTTTCCAGCAGGGCCTGATGGGCTGGGTGCACATATGGCTCTGAGCAGGCGGGACAGCTGGCTGCTGGAAAGGGCCATTGCTGAGGCATATGCTCTTTTGATGTCCTTCCATGCTTTGTGGGTCCAAGGCGTAGCAGCACCACATCTGTGCTGCAGAAGCCCAGCGCCTCTGTGACGAGCTGTGGCACCCACAGCTGTGGGGAGCTGCATGCGCCAGGGCAGGACAGGATCAGCAGGACCTCTCCAGGGCAATGCATGTTCCACTCCTGCCCAAATGCCTACTTCTAGTCCCTGGTCCCAGGGTCCTTGCACACTTGGGGTCCCTGCTGTCCACAGTACAGCCCCTGTGATTTTTCTGGAAGTCCTCCAGACCAACTGACATAAACAGGAACCCTGTTTGCTTTCCACAGCAACCCAACCAGTCCCTTAGAAGTGACAGACAAAAGCAAGGTGTTGGCATTATCTCAGAGGAGGAAAAGCACATTTCTGTACTGATGCAGGTGCCTTGGAAAGAAATGGGTGCTTCTCAAACCTGGGAAAATTGCTGCTGGACACATCTCTTGCCTCTTTGTCCCAGGCCAGGGACAGGGAGGTTGGAACTAAACAGTATTTCTGGTGCTTAGGGGTTTTCCTGTGTAGCTTCCGAGTCCTGCAACACTCTTTGCAGCCGGACCACAGTATAGTTAGTTTCTGTTCTATGTCTATTTTTATAGTAGATAAGAGCTGAAAGATGACCCTCTCACCATAGGGGCAGGTTCCAAGACTGGCTGTATACACCTGACCAGGTGGTATCAGCATCCAGTCCTGTGTTGTGCTGTAGGATTGTCTCAACCCCAGCAAGCTTTTGGCAGAACAGCACTGTGGGGCTGCAGAAACACTTCCCTTGACCTCTCTGCACTACTACAAGGCGTGATTTTAAAAGTTTGCATTGTCACATGCACAATATGGGCTAGGTAAGTCTGCAAAGAGTTTTTCTTTCTCCATTTCTCATGACCTGTCATGTTTACAACAGACTAGAAAAAATAAATTGAGCTTTTCAGAGCTGAATATTCTGAAATGTGTTTTAAAGAGGGAATGAGGTAAATCAGCCTTATGTGTGTGCAATTTTCAAATTATCCAATGAACTCCAAGCTACAAAGTCACAGAGACATGCAACCACCACAGATGTGGTCTCCTGTCCGGCTCTGACAGCACCACTATGCAAACAGCTGTGGTTAATAAAAAACAGCATGTCAGAGTTATTTCTTTATTTAACTTGCTGTGTGATGCAGTAGCCATATATTTTAACATTTTAAAAATTTCCCTTAAAAGTAGTATGAAAATATATTGAGCAAAACAACACTTACAAAATAAGAGATTAATAGCAATTGATAACTGAGGATCAGGATCCATGTTCTATTTAAAACAGCACTTTTTACTATTATTTATAAGTTATCACATGAGAATTGAGCTGGTATGAGCACATTATCAAGCCAAGTGGGAGAGACAGAGAGAGACAGAGAGAGAGACCCTACTATACAGGAAGTGTCCTTTGTAGTTCTAAACACAAACACATTTATGAGCTGAAAGTGTGTTTCAGATTGTATTACAAAGTGGGATTCCATATGGCAGCTGAGGTCCAGAGCTAGGATGACTCAGAAAGTCAAGATGAAAAGATCAGCACAGTTTATGGAACAGGACTGATGGTTTCTGATGCACCCTTAGCTTCATGGCTTGAACAGGCAGACTTATGAACTGGCAGAGTTTGAGACACTTCTTGCAGTAGCTGGAAATCATTACTACATTTTTCAAAGATTTACTTTCTAGTAAAAGACCATATATAACAGCCCAGCTCCTAGTAAGGTGTTTTTGTATGTGGGATTTTATATAGGGAATAGACAATAGGACATCTGATTGATTACAGCTGTAAAACGTCTCTGCAGAAAGCTGGTAATAAAGGAGGCCAGAAAATAGGCATGGAAAAAATATTTTTATGAGACTTCGGAGTTTCGAAGCAACTTTTTTAACAGTCCTTTTAGGCGATAAAGAAAGCAGTAAACTTACTTCTTTCACATATACGAAAAATAGGTAAACAAAGCACTGCCCAAAATGGGAACTACTTGTATTTATTCCTTACTATGTTTCTACTTTGACAGTTGTTTTTCTTGTCTTTGCTTGCAGAAGCAAAAGCCAACTTCTTTGTAAACCCCCTGTAGTAATGGCACCTGGAGGAAGCTGTGCATGCCCCTGAAAGTCCTCTGTGGTGGGCTCTGGAGTGGAACTTCAGCCCCAGAAAAGTCAGCTGTGCAGCTTGAGTGGAGTCCCACCTGTCCCAGGGGAAGGGAAGCTCTTCCTGGAGTTGCCCACCTCTGCCTACAGCAACATGCCTTCCTGTGCTGGCCAGCAGACATTGGTGACCACCTTGAATCTGGCTATTGGTGAATGACAAAATATCTACTTTTTTGGGGGGTATTGAGTGGGAAAAAACATTGTCCTTTTAGTTCTAGTCATTCTTGTAAATTCCTGGGGTTTTTTTGTAATTTGTGGTCATAAATTAATTTATTTCAGAGCTTGAAGAATATGATAAAAGTTGTGACTATTTCGTCACAGAGGCTCTGATCTCTGCCTTTTTTCACAGGGGTCTCTGTGCACAAATGATCTGCCCCAGGTTTCTCTCTGAGGTTAACAGGCAATGTTGTTCCACATCAAGAGCAGAAGACACGATCTAAAAGTGATCAGCCTTTACAAACATGTCTAAGTGAAGCCAGGAAGAGATGTCAAACTACCAAGCAAAACAACAAACAAAGGTGGGCCTGTGGTAGGCGTGTCTGACAGCAGCGCTATTCACAGCTGCCCTCAGAATGCTAGTGAACCATGGCAAGATCAGTCTGAACTTGAGTGAGGTCTTTGGGTGGCTCTGCAGCATAACTATATGCCGCATGGAGGCTGCATTAGCTCCTTCATGCAGTATGTAGGATGAAGACAGCTCTCTGGAAGAGCCCTTTCCTGAGCCATTCTCTGTCGCTCGGCATAGGCACAGTGTTCCCCCCGTGCACCTGGGGGAAGGTGGTGCAAGTCTGAGGCGTGGAGAGCTGTGCCAGGACCTGCACGTTGGGCAATGTCGTCTGTGGCTTCAGGCACAGTGCAGGCAGCACACCTCAACCCTGGGAAGGTGTGCTCTCCCAGCCCACGCCCGCCTCAGCAGCACACCGTGGCCAGTCACTGCTACCCCGCTCCTGCGTCAGGCTTGCCATTTTCCACACCGCATGGGAATGGTGGGGCGTGAGGCTGAGCTCCAGGGGTGGTGGAGCAAAAGATCCATCAGCTCAGCAGACAGGCTTTGAGGGGGCAGAGGAAAATGCTTCAGAAAGCAAGGGAAAGTCATGTACAGATCAGCAAAGCAAACAAAGAAACAAAGGAGCACAGACATTAGAACTTATGCCTACTCAGTGAGCCATGAGATGAATGCAGAGAGGGAGGCAAACTCCAAGAGCCTGTACGATGCCTGAATCAAACAAAAGCAGAGGAGAAGGAGCTCAGGGGAAGCCACCAGCCTGTCTGGAGAAGATCAATCTCTCAGTAAAAACCTCAGGGCCTAAAAGTGAGCTTTTGGTGAAATTGTTTAAACTTTTACTAGAGTNGTGGCTGACTGGCAGTCCAAAACCCAACAGAGCCACTGTGTCTGAGCTGTCTTGTGTGAATCCATAGTACTCCCCAGAAGATCCCTCTGGCGAGATGATTTTACCAGCATGGATGTGCAATGACAAGTGCCTGTTTTTCTGCTTCACTGTGAGTAATCCAGATGGGGATAGCAATAGCTTGAATTTTAGGGAAGTTTTAAAATATCGATATTTTTACACTTGCCTGTAGCCCTTGACTTTGTGACATTAAAACTAAGCTTTAAGATTCAGCAGAATATGTCTTTGTGTGTTCTTAATGTTTCTGATGCTTAAACACAAAAAAACACATTAAAAAAAATTACTGTCACTGAAGAGTCCAAAACTGAGTCTGTCAGAATGAAATGAAAATGCACTTTGCTTCCTCTCCTTTTCACGGTTGTTTAATTTCATATTGCTCTTGGCATTTTAGCTAGGGGTCAAGATATACAAAACTCATTCTTCATTTTTTATTCAGTTCCACAAGTTATATGTGCACTACATCATCACTGGCTTTGCATTCCCTTTCCAGCAAGCTTGATTAGGACATTTCTGTATGAGCTTTCTTCTATGCTGCTCAGCTTGGGCACACCTCTGGGTGTGCAAACCATCACAGAAACACGGGGCTGGTGGAAGAGAATGACAAAAGGAAATCCTCAGTACACAGAGGATTGAGCTACAGTTGCCACCTTGTGCAAGCCTTTTCCTCCTCCCTAGGTATGGTGTTTACATGAACAAGGGGAGGGAAAAATAAAGGGAAGGGAGCAGCAAAATGGAAGAAGCTGACTTTAAAGCAGCAGAGTTTTGGGTAGAATTAGGAAGCTCTGAAAGACATCTGAAGCTTTCCGCATGCCAAAAACTATCTTCCTACCTACAACTGAATGTGTGCCCCTGTGAGTGTATGAAGTATGGGAATCACAGAAAGTGTTGACATTTCTTCCAGTGTTACATTTGGACCAGCCCAGGGAATGCTTCCCATTTTGTTTCTAGGTCTGCATTCCTACCTAGGGCTGAGATACACACTCTGACATTAGCTTTGGGGAAGGGAGAAAGAGGTCGGCAAACATGGTCTCAAATTTGACACAGTCCCTTTGTGTGCATAGGTGAAAAAGGGCATCATTTCAATGTGCTGTTCTTTTCACACACTTTTTGTATATCCCTTTTTCTGTCTTGTTTCCTGGCTGAAACAGCTAAAGTGGATTTATAGAGTTCTCTGACTCTGACAAAGCTACCAAAATGTCTGTTTGTGTCTCTGGGCTCTTAATTTCCACCTTCTGCGTTTCCCCAAGATACACAGTACAAGGGAAAGTGCCACTGGGAAACATGGCCATTGCTGTGGTGGTTTTTGTTTAACTGCAGCTTGACCTGGGGACTGTAATTACAGTGTTTTAATGTAACAACAGTGTAATGATGTGTAGGTAAAGCAACAACAGAAAAAAAACAGACTGAGGAGGGGTAAAAGGGCCATCTTCTGGGGCTGAGTGTTTGAGCAGACAAGGACACGAACCATGTTTGGTCCCCTTCCTGTTCTGTAAGTGCCTGGTCCTGTTCAATACAGCTACAAAGCTTCTGGAACCTGACAGTGCTAAGGATCTCAATGCAGATGGAGTCACTGGCAGGTGAGCCTTAAAAAGGTCGTGGTGGTGGTGGAAGGGATGTGCCTGCATGCTCAGGGAGCACTGGTGCCATGCTGACTCACCATCTTGCAGCTGGAGCGGGGTTGGGCAGCTAGAGTGGGCACAAAGGATACGGTGCTGGGGGCAGGTATGCTCTGGTGTGCTCCAAGGGATGGCTTTGAGAAATGTCTGAGAAATTTGCCCTCAGTGGATACCCTTTCTAGGTTTTGCCCCAAGAGATTTCTTCTCAAATCAAGATCAGAGACTGCTAATTCATCTTCAGTCATCTAAGATTCAACAAGATGAATTCTCCTCTAAGATTCAAGGAGATTACCTTATTGTTTGCAGTCTGTGAACCAGATAACTTGAAAAACTACATTTTTTTAACTTTTTTTGGGGTTTTTTTTGTTTGGTTGGTTGGTTTTTTGGTTTTTTTTTGTTTGTTGGTTTGGTTTTTTGTTTTTGTTTGTTTGGTTGTTTAGTTGGTTGGGGTTCTTTTGTGTTCTGTACAAGGGCAGGAATAGCTTCTTTACATTATTTAATCTTATTTATTTTATTTATTGCCTGTGTATAGTGTTAATCTATATTGAATAAAGGAAGCACCTTCGCTGGCTTTCCATTTTTATTTTCATTTTTCTTTTAGCAGAGAGACAGAGCTCAGCAGGAAGCTGTGACCAGTGTAATCACTGCTGTAGATGAAAGGATGTCCCTAAAAAGGGATTAAAGAGAAAATTCCTATCATGGCAACCATTAGTACAGGAAGTCTGGACAGCTGAGATGGCAAAGTATTTTGAAACCAGATTAGGAAAGAGGTGTAGCTTTTGACACTGATGCCCATATGTGGGTGCTAATTAGAGGGAGGAGGGGCTATCTGGAGGATGATGGCCACATGGAGTCTTTGCAGAGAGGTTCTTTGGTTGCATCTGGTGGATGAGGGCATCTATTGTTGCAAGCTTGGGGTTTTTCAGCAGTTCAGTTTTTCAGAAAGTTCAGCTAAACTAATCCAGAAAGGTCTTTCTTAATGCAGTGTTTCCCAGAATTTTTCAGGACATCCAGAAGTTCTCCCCTCAGCTTTATTTTCCCCTATAGAAATTGAAAACCAAAAAGATAACACAGTGCAAACCTAACCTTCCCTGACAAGCCGTATGTATCTTGCTGTCTGAAAAACTATCTATTATGGTTTGCATTAAGTCTATACATTAATCCAGTTACTCAGATCTTTGTCTAGAACTTGTCAAAATTTAAAGGTATTATCCCAGTTTGTTCTTTGCATTATTGAATTTTTTTTTATCACAGACACTTTAAAGCCTGATTTTGTAGAAAAGAATGGACATAGATATAAGTAGATGCCATAACCTGAATTTGTAATCAGTAGGTATTCTCTACAGAAATTATGCCCTTTCCCTTTATCCTGAAAAGTAGCACAAAATACACTCTGCCCACATACTTGAACAAGGCAGGCATCCAAATCTCTATCCAAAGCCAGGTCAAAGGTGAATCTCAGAAATCTAAATCCAAAGCCGGATTTGCACAGCTCTAAATTTAATTCACTACACCAGCAAATGCTCTCAAGGGCTCAGACATCTTGAGTGCACTGGTGTAGATTTGAACTCCAGGGCACCAGACTGTTTTCCCACATAGCTCTTCAGCGGCAGCAACAGTAAATCTTGACTCCACGATGAAGTTGTGCATCTTTGTCATTTTTATAACTATAAAATTACATCCTTTGAGGGAGAGACTTTGTGATGCTGGTGATTGGAGTAAAGGGGTTCATGTTTAGCTGGCTATGTAATAATCTATAAAGGCGTTATAAAAGTGAAGGGGAGAGCTCAGGAAAAGCCATCAGTCAGGGGTCTGTAGCAGTTGCACAAATTTCTTATCCCCCTATTCCTCTGCCTGTGTACAAAGGCAGTGGGTACCAGCTAGGAAGATTGCAGCTGCAGACAGAGCTGTGGGTCAGAGAAAAAGTCCTGGCATGCATTTTTGACATGAGAAAATGATCAAGTATGAAAACTCTGGACTGGTCAACAAGCAGAGCTCATACACTGGGGAATATTGCTACAGATACTAGTCACAAAGGAATTACAGTCTCTTTGGGTAGCTGAAGGATTACCTTATTTTTTCCCACCAAATGCTGTATTCTGTAGGGATGGTCAAAATCAGGTCTTCTTAGGCATGCCAGGTTTTATTACTCCATCTAGAAGTCAAAATAAAACCTTATTGATGGAATTGGAGGTGCCAAAACAGCAATACATTTTGTTCAAACTCTTGAGTTAAATGATATTATTCAGAATATCTGATACAAAACATCCATGCTTTCTTTATAAATTTCTTTCAATCTGTGACCTCCAGTGAGTGAGCCGTGACTCCTTCACGTAATTATGCATGGTTCTTCCTGAAGGCTGAGAGCTGTCTTAGCACAAGTGTGGCCATAGAAGAAAGGCAGTGCAAGGTACACTTTGGACCTTGCCGTAATTTCACTGTTTGGCCATCCTGAAATAGGGGGAAAGACATCCCAAACTTACACCAGCTCTTGCAGCTGCTGGACAGAAGACACACAGTTTTGATTTTGGCCTTTACTGGCATTTCTGCAGTGATGGTTGCTCAGAAAATTGCACATTATTATTACTATTACTATTACTATTACTATTACTATTACTATTACTATTACTATTACTATTACTATTACTATCATTATTGTTGTTGTTGTTGTTGTTGTTGTTGTTGTTGTTGCTGCTGCTGCTGTTGTTGTTATATAATAATAATTTGTGCTCAGGAAAATCTACCTGATTTCTGATGAAATATTGAAGTTACCAGGACATCACTGCTTAGGTGGAAGCAGTTGCATTTTGCATTTATTCTTTACAAAGCATAACATTTTTGTATTGGTCTCAAGCAAAAAAAAAATGTCCTACTTTGACTTATTTATACCTGGACAGGGAGTGTGCAAGGAAAATCTCATGAGAAGCCTGCCCCTTCTGTATTCTAGGTGGGCAGGACAGGTGGCCTTCCCCAAAAGGGACTCTGGGTGCAGAAAAAACATATTTATTATAAAAAACAGTTACCCTTTCTTCATGATCTTTGATGTAAAGAACATATTGCATGCTGCTGGTCTATATAAAACTGGAGGAGATAGAAATTGGGTAAGGATAAGTTGAGGAAAAAATGTAAAACTAATTTCTGTAAGGTGTATACCTGACCATGACTGCCCTTCTCATAGATTTTGATCTAACCTTCTACAGGGATGCTCATATAAACAATCGTGAGAAAATCTGGTGTGTTCATTTTGTGGTGCTACAAGATAATGCTCTGTGTGAGTCATGGGAGAGTGGACAATAAACACAGTGGGGTTTCCCAGTATTAATGGTCAACAACTTACTGATACTGCAGCTCGTAGTTAAGAGCACTACCATTTTATCATGCAAGAAGTTTATTTGAACTCCTATCCCTCTAAGTGTGTTTTCTTGATAATTTTCAATTACATCTTCTTGATAGCTGCCTCATTTCATTATTATTCTTCAGTGAAGTGTTTTAATTTTCTTTTCTTCTTATCTTGAAGGGACCAAGGAAATTTTCAACCGTCTTTTGATTTTTGGAAATATTACTGTCTGCAGAAAAAATAGTCAGTTGTAATTACATCTTCATTGTAACATACTGAGTTTTTGTTCTTTTGTTCTCTTCAGACTTCTCCCTTATGTGTTGATTTTGCTAATCCTAGACTTTAAGAGAACTAAATTTCTTTAAATATTTAGAGGAAGTATTTGAATCCAAACCGTAACAGGGAGGAAACAGAGAAACAGAGAAATTAAAAAATGCAATAAATGCCTCCAAGAGGCAAGTGAACAGCCTTGAGATACTCAAAATGCTGTGGTTTTCTTTGTTTAGATGAGAAACTACATGTCCAGTAGTTTGTAAACAGTGCAGATTTTTCATCTGCAGTCCAAAGGGCAAATAGATAAATATGATGACAGGCTCTGGAATCTGGGATAATGAAAAGTTCTACGAGGACCTCTATAAGGAGAAACTGATGACTTTCAGATGATTCTTTGGTAACACTCTGTTGATTAAAGTAGCAATATCATGGGGCTCATGCACATGCACTCCTTGATCCAGAGAATTTGGTAAAAATCCCTGTTTGGGAGCACAAAACTGATCTCCATGGCTGCCGAGCAAAGACAGCTGTTGCAACTTGTGGCAATGCTTTCAAGCATCCTCATTCTGCAGAAAAGCCAATTGGTCTGTGTGTAGGCAGGGTGAGATGTCATTCCACCACATACACAGTGAGTGTGCCTTACTGCTGTTTTGGGCTGTGGAACAAACTGAAGCCATGGGAATGAGCACTGCTATAAAAGAAAATCAAACAACTCAGCACTTTAGAAGCTGACCCTTCAACTCCTATGATTTTTCACTCTCTGAGGAGGTGCAGGGATGTCTGTGAGATCCTGAGACCCCATCCAGTTGCTGCAGGGTAGCCACAGACTTGGTTCCCAACAGCCATGGGGAGGAGGAAGGGGCACTGAAGTGAAACACTGCAGGAGGCTGGGAGTGGACGACATGGGTGAGAGATATTTGAGCTCTGGGACAAAAGGACATGTGACACAAGGACAGTCCTGCTGCATGGTCTAAGGAGAAACTTCCACTTTCCTAGCTTTCTGGTCCCTTGTTCTCCCCATTCCCTCATACTAGATTTTTTTCCATTAAGCTCACACTGAGCTCCAGAGGGACTGGGCTTGAGGTGGAAGTGGGTTCTGGACAGGAAATGTCAGCTCTCAAGCCTTCTTGCATGGACACACACACCAGCCTTCTGCCCATGGGGCCATGGAACATCACTGGCAGAGCATCTTCCACTGTGCCACTTCTGATTTTGGTCACCATGCATGTATCTCAAATCTCCCCAGATGCCTTTGGAAGTGCAGTCTGGCCTGCCTGATATTTTTAACCAAAGCGCAATCATTTCTATCACGTGAATTTGTAGGATCCTGCTAAAGAATTTTCCGTCCTTAAATTGCAATGCTCTTCACTTCAGGCAGAACACTGATGGCCAAAATAAGCATGAGATCACTGACCCTTATCTCCCCAAGCCTTCAGAAGGTCCTAAGTCTCCTCTTGAAGAGTCAGTCCCCCCCAGAGTATGGTGGGAAAGGCTACAATCAGCTCTGAAAAGGAGAAACAACCTTCTGTGACCAACAATATCCAGAATAACCCACAGGCTGCATTGCCGCTTCAGGCTGTGGCACCTCAGATTTATGTCAAATCATACCAGAACTATCCCCTGTTTCATTGTTTTGTAGTTTTTTCCTGTAACCTTCCAGGGCCATGAAAAAGAAAAACAAGATACAAATTATCACAAGTAGATGCACAGCTACCAAAGGATAATTTTAATCTATGAATCTAAATTGTTATTTTAAAACACCCAAATTATTTTAAAATGTTATTTTAAAATACCCAAATGCAATCTGACTTATTCTTGACTGCAAGAATTCACGGTATCTTCAGTTCTACCTGAGGGACTTTCTTGCCACATTTCATACAAAAAAGACAAAGTTATTATGTTGCTTTTAATAGAAATAATCTTAGAATTCATGAGCTACTGTCTATGTATTATGAAGTGCCTATTTTAGTGTGATAAGATGTTAAATAGCAGTGTTCCAGAATACATACTTGGATAAGGAAAATTTCAATTTTATGACAACAGCAAGTTTGAAAAGTTGTTTTTTTGTAATTTCTGGTTTTTTAAAATAAGGCAGCTATAATATAACTCAGAAGCAATGCCTTTCTAGCACTTTTTCTATCTGCTTCTGATTCTCTAAGTGCACAGAAATTAGGCTTTGAGGGTAAAATTTCAGATCCTAAAGACCCAATCTGCTTTGGAAAGGAGGCATAATTTCATTAAAGCTTATTCTGATTTCCACCATAATATTGGGTTTTTACTGTTCTAGATCCAAAAGACTGTTCAAGTGACAGTTTGGCTCTGAAGAAGTGAACTACTAAGCAATAAATAGTTACTGCTGCAGGTACGGGAAGTAAAGTTCCTTATCAAGGTCTGAAAATTTAATAGGGAACATGTGAATCACGAACAAGAGAAAAATTCCAAAAGAGATGTATATATTGTGTTCAAAAAGGACAGTTTCTTTTTTGAAGTTAAATCTTATAATACCTGAATGAATCTCAGTTTGCTAAGAGCGTTACTAGCTAATCATACCTTTGTAGCTGTTCATGGAACAATGTCACACATATATATTATTTATTCCTATGTAAAAATCTGGGTGAAGGAGCTGCATGGGTCAAACAGTAAAAGAGGAGAGACAGGAAAATAATAAATAAATACACACATTTTGTGGCAAATGGCCACCTCAGAGCTGATTATAGAAATAAGAAAAATATAGTATAGGCCTTCAAGTGCAATAGTGTTGCAAATACTCGCTGGAGGAAAAGTACACTCTGACCAGAATATGAGGGAAGAACAGCTCCAAGGGGAAAAAAAGAAGTATGTATGGTTTGAGTTTAAAACCATAACTCATTTACATTAAGAGATCAATCAGTGGGAAAATCCATTCTGCAGTGTTAGCCCATCAGTGAATAAGCTAATTGAACACAGAGCGAGCGAGAGCCTGGGTGGCCTCTTCTCTTTCATCTGCACAGCAAAGCTCACAGCAGCTCCAAGATCCCCCTCTCCACAAGCCTGGTGCTTTCAGACAGGGTGACCATTTGACTGAGCCCAAGGAAATTAATCTGAAAGAGTGTAACTTCTTTGAAATTTATTTCCCTGCTTCAGAATGGGGCTTGAGAGCTGTGGTCAACAGTGACCCAGGGTAGGCTGCTGGGCCAGTCTGGTGCCCTGGCCACAGGCAGGAGCTGCGTGGCCATGCTGGAGCTGGAGCTGGAGCTGGAGCTGGAGCTGGAGCTGGAGCTGGAGCTGGAGCAGAGGTGGCACACTGTGCTGAGACCTTCTGAAATAAACACACTTATGTTACATGCAGAATCGTCCCATCTTTCCCCTATGTTCTTTTGGCAGAAAGGCTCACAGGAAATGTCCTGTTAGTGGAGATAAAAGGGTTGATATCTGTTCCTGGTAATACATAATTGCTTAATTGCAAGCACATAATTAAACTCCATTGGGAAGGTTACAGTGACAATGATTGCCCAGAAAAGACCAGTTCCCCCAGAAAGGCAATATTTGCATCAGCTGTATTTTTTTGTAATGGGAACAAGGGAAAATGCACTAAAAAACCTGAATGTTTGGCAAGAGTTGTGGAGGCATGGGACAAGGGAGGCTGGACACAGCCAGAGAGGCACCAACAGAGGAAGGGGAGATAAGGTTTTAAATTATTCCCCTTGCTAAATGAGCTGTTCATGGAAGCTGTCTCTCTGCAATAGCAGTTCTTGTGTGCTGAGGAGGTCGCCAAGCCCAGCAAGTTCTAAAGGGGCCTCTGGCGTGCTGAGCACACTCCAGATAGTGACAACACTGGGGCCCACCCCACCAGCCACCCTCTGAAGGTTGCTGGTCTGGATGGCATGAGGCCCAAGGGAGGCAAGGAACCACGAGTGGCCAGAGCAACTGCAGCATAGCCACGTCTGAAACAGCAGAGCCAGTGGGAAGCCACAGCTTCCCAGAGCAGAGAGACCACTACACAGTCTGTTCCCACTGTAAGGAAACAGCCTGAAAGGAGCAAACAGAAAGCTGTTCTTCCCAGTGACAGGAGGCACTTTTGCAAACTGGTGCATGAGTCATAACTCCTTTCACTGCAACTTGTTCTTCAGTCCTCTGGAAGTCAGAGCTAAAGATACTTTTTAATTTCTTTGTCATGTAAATTCTGTGTCACTACTGTATTAGGCACCCACCACAAAGAAAAAGTAGTTTGCTGAGACTGACAGACTTGTGTGCATGTTCACAATTCCAAGGCTTCCCCAATAACTGTGTAAATTAATGAGGTCCTGTCTGTGCGCAGAAGAACACTGCATCCATTTTTATCATTGGTGATGAAGAAAGTATGAGAACTTAAAAACAAAATGAAAACCTTCAGTTCACAAGAGATGCTGTGTTCCTAACAGAGAGATGACAGTAAGTTCCAGTTTGTGGGAGACAGTCTGCAAATGCAAGTAAAGAGCATCAGCCTGCAGAACAAAAGAAGAAAAATCTCTGCTTCAGAAAATGGTGCTTGCTTTGAGCTGGCAAGAAATATTTCAATAACAGGTTATGGCGAATGTAACTTCAAAGTTTGGAAGTTGATGGAGTTTTGGAAGCAGTTGCTGAAATTTGCATCCAAAAGTTATTTAACTTCCCCAGTAAGTGATGTGTACACATGGCACACACCACTAAACCACATATGCACTCAATGTATGAACTCCCACTTTCTTGACTTCCCATTCCGGCTTTAACATTTTTTCCAGCATAAAGAGAAATGAATCAAGCTTGCAATAGGATGTGTGTATAAATGCCAAAGAAAAAATTAAAATCAGCTGCTATTTGAAAATCACTGAGCCTGGAATACTTTGCTTGGATACTTAATGCCCTGTAAATCCTGTACACCATTGTGGGCAACCAGTTAAAGGAAGAACTCTTTAGGCCGAAACTGTTCCAAGTTTGTTTGGCTTTCTTTGGTAGTATGACCTTTTATAGTGACCAAAATGGTTTTAAAATCATCAGGATCCGTGGAGCAAACTGTTTTTCTGTGAACTGGCTCCTTAGAGTATGGCAATTCATTTTAAAAGCATTTTCATTTCTCCTGCCAAAGAGGAAACATTCTGGACAGAAAAGAGAAAATGGGGGGGACATGATGAAGAATGCATTGCCTAACATCTTCTTTCCCCCAACTTAATCTCCTGAGAAAGTAAAATTTCCTGGGACCATATGGAAGCAGAATGGTAACAGCCTGCAGTATGTGAAAGGTTTCTGCAACAAAACAGAATTCCTTTCAGCCTAAAAGTACAATCAAAGCATCTCACTCAAAGTTTTTAGGAGATATCTTTCTTTGAGAACTTGTCAGCATAATTATGGTAGGAAAAAATTTACCAAAACAAATCTTGACTTTATGAATGCTGGTACCTGTCATCTCTAAAAGTGTTTAGATACAGTACAGGAAGAGAATGAGACAGAAAATTTTTACATCTTTTTTAATATTCTAAAATTATCACCATCACTGCTAAATAAGAAGGGACACTTGGAAGAAAAGCACTTGGTACTATTTAAAGCGAGTTCATTTGTTCCTGTACACCTAGATTTAACAGTAGCTAGTGAAAGATGCAGCAGCTTGAACCTCATCTCCATTGGTGGAAAATTCTCTCTGTTACCTTTCCCTCCACTCCCTTTTCTTTTTTTTTTCTGCTGAGTAGTATCCTATCTTCTCCAAAGACGTGAGAAGGTGCATGTCTGATCACCACAAAACAAGTACAGCCCAGGGAGGTAGCAGCCACTCTGAAAGCAGAGGAGCATGCCATCTTCCATGTTGCAGGATTAACAGAGCCACCTGCAGTGTTTCATTTCCATGAGTATGTCCTTAATCCTTCCATTTGGTAGGCAGGGCAGTGCTAATGGGTGGCTTATGCTAATGCACAGGCTGGCAGCTCCTAATTTGCATCAGGATTTAATAAACTTTGTTTGTTTCACGAGTCATCCCAGCAGTGAGGTGAGGAAAGCAGCATATGCTAGGGCCTGCGTCCACCCAGCCTCTGCCTGCTACAGGGCAGCAGAGTGGATCTGTGTCCAGCAAGAAGTGTCACATTAGGAATAGGGAGAAAAAGGACATGCTTTTCAAGCAGAGCAGGATGCATTTGCCTCTAACTGTAGCTCTCTCACACTTCCATTTTCGAAGTTTGCTACCATCTGTCTAAAATCATGTTGGATGTTTTGGGCCCAATAAGCAGCACACTACAAGCAAACAGGAATGCTGTTATTCAGAGATATAAATTATATGATGCTAGGCATGGACCCTGAACTCATCTGCAGCATGATGGGCACCTTTCCGATCATGTCCCACAGATAACAGCAAATCGTTTTGAGGTAACAAAACCCTCCTGGGATAAAATACAATAGCACTGCAGTCAGTTACAATCACTTGGCACAGCTAGAGTTTTGCTCCTACTGGGATGGGGACAAGACCTGAAATACCAAGTCCTATGAAATACCTCATGGTTGATTTCAATGATGCACATGCAATTAATATTTCCTGGTCTATAATGACTCTGCTCTTCTAATGCAGCAGAGTAATTAGAAAAGCAATGGCACATAATGGCACATAAACACTTTCCAAGTGGCTGTCCTTAGGTTATGCAAGACTCAGGGCAGTCCTCTGCAATGTGATGTCAGCTCTGGCTCCTGGCCTGACACACAGTTACACAACAGGACAAGGCAAGGGCAGAAAACGGAGATGCTCTGGAGTTATCAATTTTTTTAAATACCGTTTAAGCACATAGCTTCTGTTGCCATCACTGGGAAAACATCTGACAGATAAACAGTGCTGGGGAGATTTACGGTCACACTTGGACATGATGATTTTTTTCCCTTCCTATATATTATTCCTTATTCTTCTTTTCATGAATTTATCCTGATTTTCCCTCTCTGACAGTCTTGGCAGAGGAGCAAAAGAAGCTCAAAAGTACATAGCATATGACTGAGTAATGCTCCACTAAAGGCAGAGAATCTATTTTTTTTTTTTTTTGTGGTTTCATTTTCATGGGTTTTTTTTGTTACTTTGTGCATTACCTGTTATCCTAGAAGCCCTACTGATATTTATCATTCCTTCCACACCGGTTGACTTCTGCTAATTGCAAGAAGCACACAGTGGGGATTCAGCCCAGCACTAGGAGTGCTGGGAGATCACAAGCAGGGAAAGGAAATGTCATGTCAGGTTGTGTAGGAAAGGAAAGGGAATCAACAAAAACCTTTTATCTCACTTTCCGCTTAAGCATTATAGCAATGAGTGTTGAACATACATGGAAGTGCATCAGCAGTGGAGATGAACTCCAGGTGCCATCTTTGGAGATAGGTTCTGCTGCTCTCACTCCCCCGTGCTGTTTGGAGAGATCAGGGATCCCATGTGGGAGAAATGGTAGTTTCCTTCATTAGCCAGCCTTTTTGAGTGCTTTTTTGTCCTCTCTCAACTTAAAACCATGTAGGTGACCCTGTCTGATGAGGAAGTTGCCCAGGAAAAGAAGGGATTTTGTGCTTCTCAGAGCACAGACAAAGCCCTGCAAAAGGATATCCTAACACTCCTTGTGAGGACAAAGCTGTGTGAAGGAATTCTCTTTACTGGTGAGAGTGGTCTGTATGGATGGGCATGTGGCTGCTGGCATTGCCAGCTGGGCTCTACACCACAGCCACAGCAGAGAGTGGGCTGGCAGTATAACCACAGGCAGGAGAACCAGGACGTGCAGCGCCTGCGATTTGAGCAAAGGGAAAGACAGAGGAGAGGGGCAGCATGCTCCAGTATCTGTTATCTAGCTATCAGACATACTACGCAAAGGAAAGGCCTCTGCCCAATCCAAAGGGTTTTCTGGAAAACTTCTGGTTGCTGAGAGTCATATGGAACCCAGGGCTTCCCTGCTCCTCCTCAAAACACTCACAGGTTGCTACTTAATTCCCGTATTTTTCCGTCAGGCTGTCTGAAGAGCTTGACTGTTCATTCAATTGCTCAGTCAGGAGAATTCATTTGCTTGACATCTACTCATATGTGTAGTTGTCCTTTCCACTTAAACCCAGTTTAGGCCTTGTCAGAATAAAGCTGTGAAACTTTTCAGATACAACCAGTATTGGTAATGAAGGCAATGAGGGTTTGAATTATAAGCACTGATAAAGCTCAGTCTGAAATAAACGTTCTGTCTCCAATTATCTGCTACAATTTTATGTCTTCTTCTATCTCTGATACATACCAGCTTGCATTAATTTATTTTAGTGGCATCTTGGAAGAAGATATCAGAGAAAAATCACTCAGCCAAGAATTTCCTATTGGTGAAGAAAATCACACCTGAACACAACATGGCCTATTCTATATGACATCAGAAAGTGCAAAACCTTGGATTTGAAAAACCCTGGAGTTTTGTAGAATGTTTGATCCTGATCTGACATATGTGGCTCAAGTCTTTACTCATTTTATGTTGGGGGTGTTTTTTGATGAAGAAAATAAGCAGTAAACCCAGGTCTGAATGGTCAGGATCACTGGAAGTCTATGCATTAAAATACAATAAATCAATTCAGAATACTGGCCTTTTATCCTTTTGTTCTCTGCTACCCTCAACATCTCCCTTAACCATCCTTGGTAAGATTTTTTTCTGGAGGGCATGTATTTTATACTCTGAAAGCTTGGTACAAATATATTATTGTCAGAATTGGGACACAACAATGCTTGCAATCCAACTACCTATTGTGGATTTCATATGTCTGAACTTGTGATTGTCTATGTGATTGTCTATGTGTAGCTTTTCTGTTCCCCCTTTAGTCCTCACAATTCCATTGGAACCATCATTCAGGGTGTGCTGGTTCCACCTGGGGAGGGCAGACTCAGAGAGAGGACCAATTGAAGGCTGGTTTGGTTATTGACAGCCTGAGGAACCAATTGGAGGAGAAAGTTAGTTCGCTCTGTGAACACACATTTTGAAGGAGGTAACTTGGGAAAAAGTTTTCTTTTATTTCCAATGGCTGAGCAGGTAACACCGGCCCAGCTCAGGCTCCCTCCCATGTGGGGGGGGCTCGGGAGGCCACTGGGCCCCGTTTGCAAACCAGGGGACCCGATGGCCAGGGGGAGGAAAGGCTTGTTGATAAGACCTTAGTCCTTCTTCCTCTCCTGTGGGCCCACAGCTCTGGGAGGTGGGGGCCCAGCTCCTGCTGCTGGCTCGGAGCAGCTTTGGAGGGGCCGGGCCTGCCCAGCCCTGCACGGCCTGGGGGGGAGGCAGCAGGCCCTGTCTGGGGAGCAGGGGTGGCCATGGGCAGTGTGGGGCTGCAGTTAAACCCCAGAAAGGCTGATGGAGATCTCAGCCACCCCTCACCCAGTGTGGCCTGGGCCTGGCCCAGCTCTTGCAGCTGTGTGAAACTTTAACTCTTTAGTGCTCAGATAAGAT
>VXBI01004765.1:64677-79732 GCA_013397375.1 Toxostoma redivivum
TTTGTGTAGTTAATAAATTTCTTTTTGTACCCTTTTACGTTTTAAACCTGCCTTGCTCTTTTGCTCCTGGTTCTGTCTCACAACAGAAAATGAGTATATTTAAATTGGCAAATCAAGACTTTGACACAGGGAAAAGCAACCTTCTCAGTGAAAAGCAGCTGTCTTTCTCCTAGTTTATAAAAAGTCCCTGGATTTCTCTGAAGCAATGCAAATTCCTTGCATTTTATAAAAAATCCCATTCTACTTGAATGTTAATGCTACCTCCAAATGATGTGTGTGTGTGTGTGTGTGTGTCTCTCACATTTGCTTTTCCAGTCATCCTCAGATGTGACTTCCCAACCACAAGAAATTGTTTTGAGTTGGTATCAGCCTAATTAATCTATATTTTCTTTGTCTGAAAGAAGTTTTTAGAAAAGAAAGGAAGGGATTTTATTGCCAACTTGTCAATTGCTATGGGGCAAAATTCAGGCAAGTAGATTTCCACAGGTCAAGGTCCACAGGAGAGGAAAATTTTTTTCAGAATACTGGCTTTAGTCTGCCTTGACATAAATCATCCTTGCTGTGCTTGGAAGGAACATGAATCAGGTCATCCAGTGCTAAAATGAGCCGTTGTGTCCTGACACCCAAGTCTGTCAATCCTGGCACTAACTGGTTCTTTAATACCTCTGGATATCTCTGGAATACCTTTCTCCCCTCAGCAAGCTAGTCTAGGTTCTGTCTGCCCTCACAATACTCATTTTTCCATCTGAATCTCTTTCAGATCATCTAAGATCCTCAGTTTCTGGGAAATTAGATGAGTTCAGCTGACATCAGTGAAGTTTCACCATTAAACATGCTTTGAAGGTATGACCTAGTACTGTCAAAACTCAGTCCTTTCACTTCCCTCTTAATTTTTCTCTGTTCCTACCTTTTATCTCTTGATAGATTCACAATGTTCTTTCCACTCACTTTAACATCTAAGCAGTGTGAAAGTGCTGATGCTCACTCCTACATACCATCATCAGCATTCAGCTCCCTTCTTCTGTTCATATTTCTGAAAATTTCAGATCTTCATCTTCACACATGCCCACTACAGCATTCTGCTGGGAATCTAAAAACATATCA
Organism: Toxostoma redivivum; assembly: GCA_013397375.1. NCBI lineage: Eukaryota > Metazoa > Chordata > Aves > Passeriformes > Mimidae > Toxostoma > Toxostoma redivivum. The sequence continues at coordinate 65,782 of VXBI01004765.1, forward strand.
GATGTCAGACATATAAAGAAGTTTCTGAGATAATTTACCAGCCCTGTCTTTTTGAGCAAAATAAACCTTCTTTTAGGGGCTCTCACCTGGCTTCCTGAGTTCAAATTTTCAGGAATTACCTTTAATACCACTCACAGGGCAGAAACTCTGCCAGTTCCTCTGACATTATGTATATCTACCCATCTCTGTCATGACCTCAGTCCCCACTGTCCATTTGACCTGTTGCCAAAAGGGAACTTTTATGTTTTCTTCACTTTGTCCTTTTTGAATGCACAGCTTTTCAGAGGTTCTTCTGAAAAGAAGAAGGCTGGTCCTCCATGTGGTTTCAGTCCTTTCCTTAAACCCTGCTCTGACTGCAAATGTCTAATTATAAAAGATGACGTACTACTATATTTTTAAATTAACTTATTTGACAAGTTTGAACACAATTGAACCATAAATCATTGTCAAATGCCCAGGTGCACATGTGCTAACTTTTGCAAAAATGCTTTCCCCATAACCCTTGCTTTAATTTTCCCCCTGCTAATCTTCTAATTCCTCATTTATTAGGTCTTGAATAAGTAGAATGAACCACAAATATAATATCATTCATTATGAGTTTGCACAGACATATTTATTTTATTTCCGATCCCTGCTTAGATTGTTTGTTGTATTAGAAGCCCAGCATGGCCTAGGAGTTAGATAAAACCCCTACAGCTCAGCCAGCATCTTGCAGTGGTATCTCTGGTATCTTCCTGCTATGTGCTCCTACGTTTAGCAGAGCAGAGTATGGCAAAGGTCTCATAGTCATGACTCAAATCTTGTGCCACAGCAGTGGTGCACAGGCAGATTGTGTTGGCACTAGCAAGGCACCTCCTTGGAGAAAAGGTTGCCTTTGTATTTTGGCTGCTGTGTAAGACACAGACAAGATGAACAATTCTTCCTTAGGTTTGATCTCAGGACAGCTGACAGTCTTGCTCCCCGAGACAAGAGATGCTCTTAGTCATAGACTTTACAGTAGATACCTATTTTTGCAGCCTAAATTTTCCCATCTTGGAAGTCTGCTATGCAGAGTGTTTATTTGGTTGTTGTTACGCTGATGGTTTATTTTGGACTTTGATTAAATAAAAACATATTAACATTCAGTAATTATACAGAACTGTTTATAGATAGCAGTTTGCAAATGAATTAAAGACAAGAGAAGTCAGAAGCTTGTTTGAAAATCTGGTTGCTCATAATTCATGTGGTCTCAAAGTCTTTTTAGGTTTTGTTTTTTTCATTTTACTGTTTATTTTGTCCCAGAAAGAACTTTGCATAGTTTTGCTTCATCTAGTCAGCTCTGTGTCTGTTGCTACATGCTTCTATTGTGAACTGCTGTAACCTGTATGCCTTTACTTTCTTACTTGCCCCAGAATTTCCTGTGCCTTCCTCTGATACCATTAATCACTTCATCAAAAGAAACCTAATACTGATACCTCCAATACTTACATACGTACCTTAACACAGAAAATTTTAAACTTGTGTAGAGGGGACTAGAGTGACGGGGATGCTTCAGTGGGAATATTTGCCCTCAGGGAATGTTGGAATGACAAGAGATAACAAAATGGACCAATGCTGGCAAATGCCATGTAGAAATAGCAGATTTGCTCTGTTATCTCCATTAAAGATGCAATCAATCCCACATTGATTCCTATCCATCTGAAAAAATATCTCTGCAATGCAGCCACAGGCAGTTAAACGTCAATGAGAGCCAGACTTGCTCATTCAACTCTTGCTAAAGACATTCACAAGGCTACCAAAAAATCTAATGAAAACACTTCTGCTTTGGACCATGAGCAGAGATCTGGAATCAAAGTAAAAAAAAAAAAGCCCAAAAACTTTGTTCTGTTTTGTTCTCCACTTGCAGAATCACTGAATATCTAAATGAGAACAGTATGTCCTGGCAGCATGGCCTGAGTTCAGGCATGGCTCAGGGCAGAGCCCAGCCTGGCTGCCAAGCAGCCTCATGCACCATAGGTGTCTGAGATCTGCTCCTCTCAGAGTGCTAAAGACACAAAAATCTCCATCCTCACACCTTCACCACTTTTCTCAGAAGCAGACCAGATCCACATAATTAAGTAGACTGTCTTCCAGGAACATCAGCATTTACCTTGAAAACACAGAAAACTAGAGCTGTCAAAAATACCTTGCTTTTTGTAGCACTGCTGAGAAAAAGAAAAATATGGAAGCAAAAGGACAGTAAAATGTAATTATTTTCAGAATCATAGAATAAACTGAGTTGGAAGAAACCCACAAAAATCATAGATTTCAGCTCCTACCCCTGCACAAGACAACCCCGGAAAATCACACCATGATTTTCTTTTTCGTGATCATCACATGATCACAGTCATGAGTGTTCAATGGATGATGATTTTGCCATCATGATAGGAGGAAAAATACTCTGCAAGCAAACTAGGTTTTCCTCAATTTCATTAAAATCATGTTTTTACAAGAACAAATACAGCAAAGAAGGTTTTCACCAGTGGTGTTAACTTGGAGAGACTGACAAAAAATAGGCAGTAAAGCTCTTTGTGTCTAGTGCCTGCTATTTAAGGAATAATGCTGGACATGCTAAGGTGGGTAGACAGACCATCATGTGTCTTATGTGCAGTTAGATGGATTTGGATGAATTTGGGTGGTATGTGGGCCTTCAAGTCCCTTGCTGGTAAGAAGACAGGAATCAAAGGAATTTGATCCTTCATTTAAAGTCAAATGTGAGAGAGCTAGGGTGAACTTTAGTATTTCAAATATGACTCTGAGTTTGGTAGGAGGGCTTTATTTGTAGTGTATTACACTAAGAAGGTCAGAGGAACTGAAATAACACCTTGAAGTTCTTCTCTGGGCTCTTTTTTTAATGTTCTCCATTCCCAGCTCTTCAATTTTGCAGGTAATTTGCACATCCCTTTAAATAAGAAATTATGTATTGTTTAGGAAAAAAACCAAAATACCAGAAGTGAACAATAAGCTAAACAATACTGCCTCTTTATTGCAATGGAATATATATTCACTTAAAAATTTATATATACTTCAAATTTCTCGCATTTAATTTTTTAATTTTTGTTGTGCTAAAAAGCTTTGGAAATTGCACTTTAGCTTCTGAGGCTCATGTGCTGCGAAAACATTTTTCAGTAAAATAACTTGGCTTGGAAGTATTTCATTTTCCTATGAAATCAATCAGAGCACACACCAAAATGAGACAAATTCAGGAATTCCGTCTTTCACCCCGCTGTGATACAGAGCATGGACCTTATCTCTTCTTGCCTTGCCAAATGCCTGCATGCCCATCATACTTTCTAATGAGTTTTCAGGTGAAGAACACACTTTATAGTTACTATGTGTGAAATCAGAGTTCCAGATCCTTTGTGGTACAATGGAGTGGACTCAGTCCTCACTGTCAGTTCTCCCAATTGCTTTGGCAGACATTGAGGCTTGGAGTGCTTGGCTTATACCTTTCTCACAGTGGTTTTGAAAAAGTTTAAAAAAAGGTGGTACAAATTTCCTATGGTTCTTTCATGCACTCTTGTGTTCCTCTTTCAGTTCTTCTCTGCTTGTGTTCATCTAATTTTTGACAACGAGCTACATAGCTGAATATATTAAGCTGTAGAATAATAAAAGTACAAAGTCATCTGTAGGTTAGGTCAAAGGTCCTGCAAAAAGGATCAAATTAGCAAAAAAAGTGACAGGCAAACACCAGAGAGGAGGCCAAAACAGATCAATCAGATTCACTAGCTTTGTCTTCTTAAAGCTTTTCATCCCAAGATATGTAAGTGCATCTGGTCTGCATTAGGGTATTCGAATGCTGCCTACAGATATAAGCCTACACACCTCGGAATACATCGAAGAACAAGGACACGTGAGAGGTTATAAACAGTTCTTAATTTATGTATGGATCTTAGACCTAAAGCAGGAACATTCTCATTTTCTTGTTGCTTGTCTATTCATCTCTTTTTTAAACTCACATTTTCCATGGAAACTAAAACTTGCTGAGAATTAAGTATTGACAGAAATAAGCTCTATTTAATGGAAGGCAGAAGTTTCTCTATTATGCCACCTCTAACTCTGATACCATGTTCTTTTTTTTTTTTTTTTTGAGGAAATGACAATGAATGTAAAGACTCACATATCCCTGTGCATGGCTGACCTCTGTTTGTGTTCCTTTTCCTGGGAGGAGAAAGACAGACTGCTGCTTTTGACCTTTTCAATGCACCAGGAGAAACAGAGGGAGTTTAATATGAAAAAGCAGCTCTGACCTGCAGTGATCTTCTCAGCGGTCACACACTGAAGAGAAGGAAGAAGTAATTGAGTTGCCTCCTAATACTGGGGTGCTTTGAGAGCAACGAAAGAAGAAATCTTGTCAAACCAGATGCAAAGTTGTGGGAGCTGTACAAAGAGGATGGGACTGGAGAGAGGACTGGGAGGAGAAAAGGTTCTTTGCTGTGTGGAACAAATTTTGATGCTACAAGTCCCTGACTTGGTTGAAGTATAGCCTTTCTGTATACTTCTTCCAGACTGTTGTTCAATGGTTTGAGTGGGAGAAATCCAACTGCAAATCCAACAGTCCCACTGCTCAGATATTTTGATGAGCTTGGACTGTGGCTTCTAATGCTTGAACATCTGTTGCCTTCACTCTTGGAGAGACAATATTACCGCAGAGGTGAGAGAGAGACTCGGATCTAGTGCATGCAAAGAGAAAGTATATTACTCATTGCTGCCATGAAGCAGAGACATTTTTTGGAAAAGAGCGTACAAATTATGACCTACGCCATTCCCCTGAGTCTGAGCGCAGGAAGTAATCCAAGGATGATAGAATAATAGGATAGTTTCTGTTCTTTGTTACTATCACAGAATGCTTTGGAGAGATGAAGAAGACAATTCAAATCTGAATGGATTTCCTTTATTTGCCCCCAGAACTGAAGTGCTTATAAGATACAGACAGTAATACCTATCAAGCACTGATTTCCCTCCCCCTTGCTGTCTTTCTCCACCACATTTCGTTTTTGTTTGTAAGAGCAGATTGCTCTTCTGAGATGTCTCTGAACCTGGCAATGCCTCAAAAAGGCACTGCTCAGTTACACAAGTGACAGTTACAAACACCAAAGCTGGCTGGATCCATTACACACCCAGTTTATTCAAGATGTAATTCAAGACACGCCATTTATTCAGTTCAACTACATGTAAAGTAGAATGACCCTGTGCAGGAGTGCACAAGATCAGGAAGAAGGCTTTAAGTAGTGTTCAGTCATGTTTGCATGTCTTGTATGGAAGTAGAGTATGTTGGGGATTTTCTGGGCCAAATGCTTCAAGTTGCTTCAACTTACTTTCTGCTAGATAAACACAATAAATCACAAGCTTGTTTAAAGGTAGAACAAGCCAATTTCTCTCGTAAGCACAGTAGCCTCTGCAAAGTAATTTCCTCTTGGTCCAGTCTTTTTTGTCTACTACAAAACCAAATCATGTGACATTTAATGAAAGAGCAGGAGAAGATTTTGTCCATAGATATGGGCAAAAAAAGCAGATTTTGAGCTATGTGCTCAGCTACCCAAAGACAACTACACTGTCCTTGGTTTGCATGTTAACTCTTTTTCCTTGTTCTCACCTCAGTTCTGTACTTACCAACCTAGTTTTAGAATGTACCAGATCTGTAGGTCAAGAACTGACATTTGGGTAAACTTTTGGGAGCTACTGATCTCAGAATCATACAATCATTAAAGTTGGATAGGTGACCACAACAACTGACTAAAGACAAGCAAGGAAAAAGAGATTTGAGTCCCCCATCCAGGGAAGGATGGGGCCTCAGGGCAAGGTCCTTCTGGATCAACAACCAGCAGAAAAAATCAGGTTAGCTGCAGAGTGGACAAGAAAATCTGAGGGTGCACTCAGACCAGAGAAGGATGGAGAGACTCAGGCATGACAAGGAGGCCATGAAGACACTTTGCAAAGAGGCAGAAACAGACTGTGTTCATACCACCTGCCTAGGTAGGGCACTTGTAGAGATGGGGTCTCAGGACTGCCAAACACAGCCCTGGGGACTTCAGGACTGCCAAGCCTTTGCTGCCAGATAGTAGATCCTCTGCAACTGAGGAACTTAGGCTGATAATTAACGAGAATTAAGCCATGCAGATATAAAAGCTCACATTAGAAGGCTAGTTTATAACACTCTTCATTATGCAATTGCTTGACTGAAAAAAAAAAAAAGACAGCTCAAGACAGCTCAATGTTGCATTTCCATTACTTGGTTTTATTATAATACTAAATGATTTCATACACTATGTACTCTCTGCTGGGAAATATGACTTCTGAATGGCTTCTTCACCCCCCCAAGGGTGTTAACACTCTCAAGGTTCTAAAAATGAGTCTTGCATTTAAAGCACATCCAGAAAGACTTTGACTAATGCCCCTGTAGAGGAATAGAGGGTTTTTTTCAAAGGAGAAGTCATCCTGAGCCCTCACTTAATATTGGAGGCAAAACCCATCCCACCAGTTTCCTTTAACACAGAGTTCTTTAATATGCCAGCACATTAATTTCCATACTCCCACCATGATATCTTGGATGCTTTCCTAGAGGCAGCATGACAGCCAAGAACTCATGCTTATCATCATCACCCACTGAAACAGAAGTGGACAAAAAGGTACTGTGATGTTTGAGCCACTTGTGAGCAAAATGGAGCTCTGATATCTCCTGGGGTTAAGGAACATAGACCAACACAGGACAAGAACAAAGTGCATGAAACCATTTAAATCCTTGTCTATATACATGTGTATGTATATAAGTATATACAAAACAGGAAGGCAAAAAGACCTCATTTATGCTATTTTAGCACCATAAAAATGTCTTGGTTTGTCACTTTGCTGGAGGGAGGAGAATAAGAAGGCAAGTATTATATTATTCAATCGATAACAGCTGCAAATGTGAATCAGATTAAAAGAATGAGTCATTCCCATTCTCATGGTCAATTACCAAAGTCTGCTGAGGCAGCTGATGCTAGAAGTTTCATCAGTGCAATTTCATGATCTGTAGTCCTGAGGGTGACTCAGGTTATGAGAAGCCAGACCTTGGCCCATGGAGTGAGTTGGAAAGGGATTTCCTGCCCTCACACAGCCGAAGGACTAGGGTTATGACAGTGCCTCTGCAGGGGAAATGCTGACCCTGTTGCAAAACCCCAGCACTGGAAAGAAGCATCAGCACCACTGCACATCTTGATTTTTTGAAAGAGAAGTGTGGAAAAGAGGTGAAGCACAATCCTGAATGAGCATTGAACCCTCCTGGATTTGGATGTGATGTTTATCAGAGCAAAAAGGGGATAGGCAGGATCTAGGATTTTTCTTCTTATGTTTTTGCTTCCCATCGGTAAATACAAGGTGCTAGCTTATCAACTGGAAAAGGAGTCATGATAGATATCTCAAAATATTTCCCAGAGATCCCTTGAATATTTACATCAGTTTTGGCTCTGTGAAACAGCACAAAGGCAATTTCATCTCTCAGAAGAAAAATCGGCACCTCTCATGAAGTCACCTTTATTCAAGAAAAGCTTCTTGCAGCATGCTTCCACTTCCTTCCCTGGACTCTGAGGTTGCTGTCAGCTCACAGCCCAGCAGCTCAATACGGAGTCTTGGCTCCTCTTTCTGCGACTGCCCTGGGCCAGAGAATCAAGGAAAGACTGGAGAGCACAGACAATTCAGAGGAGTGTTTGGCTGTACAAAATATCTTTCCCAGCTAGGAAGTCTATTTGCCCTTTGGCAACTTTAACTCCTTGCACAGAGAGTTTCATCATGAGTGTTTTTGCATTTGAAGTGAAAGGCAGTAACTCTTTTGATCAAGGCATATTGCAACATCATCTCCCTTAAATAGTCACAAACCTTTACTGTTCTCATCCCTCTATTTTATTCTAATGAGACATTACCCTTACAACCCTTTTGACATTTAGGCAGGAAGAGGATCTGGTAGTTAGACATTGCATTTCTAGTGGAAGTCTGCCTCAGAAGTCTTGTTTTTCTAAAGCTGACCTGTTGAGTGATTCAGTTGGTCCATATTAATATATGGCAAAGTACAGCTCCATTGGTTAGCATCCTAAATCTTCCAGATGGCTCATTAGAAAGATAAGCAGCTGAAGAAAATTCATTATCAAAGATCGCATTGTGGCAGCAGCATCCATTAGCCTGAAATTCAGAACTAAAAGCTACCATGCCTTGGCATTTTTGAGTACACTGCACTTTCAACCAGGATGAAGGAGAAGATCAAATTTAGAAAAGTAGGGCTTTAAATAGGGTTTCAGTTCAAAAATAAAGTGTACCCTTGGAAGTTATGTTCCTATCATAAATTTAGAAACAAGAACAGAATAAAAAATTTACTAGCATTCTCAGGTGACAGGCAGTGTAGTCAGGTGGACATCCCTGAGTATGACATGCTGTTTCAAATACAGACTTCCAGGAAAAGCAGGGGCAGGATGCTGTCTTCTTTTTCTGTTTATTACACAGTGCTAAGAACATCAGAGATGTGTGAAAAACTATAAATCTTCATATGTAGGCAATCTGTCTCAAATGGCCTGACAGCTCATATCAATAGTTTTGTGTACTTACTGGCTGTCTCCTGGTTTCCAAGTAATGAGTATATCTGTAGCCAAATTTTCAAACCTCTGCTTACAACCAGACACAGAAATAACAGGCTATCCACATGTGTTCTACCCATAACAGCTTCGAGTCTGACATGCTTGGGCAGATTTTTAAAAGCATTTGACAATAATATTCCAACAGTAGCCTGAAGACAACTGGGTAAGATATGGTTCCCAAAAATTTTGTGGTGGAAAAAGTTCAATATTTCCAACATCTAAAATTCATTTCAAAGCAAACATGTTTGTACCAGAATCCAGGAAAGAATGAATTGAACACAGAAAGATAAATAAAAATGAGTGTTACTGTTTGTTTAATTTGCAGAAGGGAATAATTTTTCTGCTCACTGACGTTCTATGAGAGATTCCATCCAATGTTTTGTTTACTTCTGAAAAACATTCACAAACAAAATGCAGTATTGTATTATATACTAACAACATATTAGCTCTTGTGAGTTGAAACTACAACAAAAATACATTCTGCAAACTTTCAGCTTGTTGAAAATGTTGAAGGAAGTTATTTGTTGTTGACCTAGGCTGATATTTTCCCAGCTGTTTGAAGAAGTGCCACAAATCAGAAAATTGATTATTCATCTGGCTTGAGTAGTATTTTGTTTGTTTCTTTAGGTTTTTTCAATCTATCTCTACTTTCAGATGAGTTTATGATGAGAGACAAAATTCAGTCCTATACATTTCCCTGAAAATACAATTTACTGGATGAACCAGGCAAAAACAACTTCCTACTCCTGCAGGTGATGATCTCTCAGGAAACATGTGGACAGACTCTGATTTTATGCAGATAATGAAAGTATGATGGACCTACTTAAGGAGGTCCTATTCTTACTACTGTATTTAAAAATTTGCTTAAGGAAGAGGCTGGTTGGGTTTGTATATTGCAGTTGTTGTATTACACAACAAGATACAATATACTACATTTCTCATTCCTTACTGCTGATGTTTTAACCAGTTCATGTCACTGATTGGTTAGACCATCATATATTTATATTATATGTTTAGATTACTTATACAGTTAAAAAAGGAAAGCTTTCCATGTCTGCTTTCTTTTTAGGAAGTGAGAGTGAAAATATAATTAAGCTTGTTTTGGTAACAGAAATATAGTGTTAAATATAGGAAAAAGTGGTTTGTTCTGTAATATAACCATTAAACTTCTGCTGATTCTAGTAATGTTTATGACAATTATCTTTCCAGTTATAGAATCTGGTTTGGGTGTACCTTTAATTATGTAGTTGATAGTTTCTCATGTGTTGGTATTGGGATTTTAATGCCTTTGTCAGCAAATTGAACTGTGGGATTGAGTGCAACCTCAGCAAGTTTGCCAAGGACCCCAAGCTGTCTGGCGTAGAGGGAAGGGATGCCATCCAAAGGGACATGGATAGGCTTGAGAGGTGGTCAGTGTAAAGTTCAATAAACTCAGGTGCCAGGTACTGCACCTGGGGCAAGGCAGTCCCAGGAACAAATACAAACTGGGTGGAGAATGGACTGAGAGCAGAGCACAATTCCTGGAGAAGGACTTTCGGATGTTGCTTGACAAGAAGCTGGACATGACCCAGCCATGGGCAGTCCCAGCCCAGAGAGCCAAACGTGTGCTGGGCTGCATCCAGAGCAGTGTGGGCAGCAGGGCCAGGGAGGGGATTCTGCCCCTCTGCTCTGCTCTGTGAGACCCCACCTGCAGGGCTGCATCAGCTCTGGGCTCCCATCACAGGAACGACATGGACCTGTTATTCTGAAAGTTATTTAAAAGATGTTTTAGTGACAGCACAGCCTTTTGTCAGAGCCAGCATGGGTTCATGAGAGATAAGTGCTGCTTAACCAATTCCATTTTATAAGAACACCCATCTGGCTGGCCAAGGGGAGAAAGGAGATGCGATAGTTGTGGATCCTAGCAAATATTTTGATACTGTTTCTCACAGTATCTCACTGGACAGCCAGAGAAGTCTGTGGCATTTTGGGTGACCAATTGCTTGACTCAAAGAGGTGTAGTAAATGAGGTCACATCAGGCTGGTAGCTAGTCACCATTGGGGATCCCCCGGGCTCAATTCTACGGCTACTCTTCAACATTTTATAAATAATCTGTATCAGGAATCAAACAAACCCCAAACAAAACTAAAAAGCTAACAAAAAACCCCCAAACAACCACCCTCCTCCAAAAAGAACCCCCAAAACACAAAACAACAAAACAAAACTAAGCAAACAAAAAACTAACACAAACAAAACAAAACAAAAAAAAAAACCCAACCAAACTACCAAAAACAAGGGGAAGGATAGAAAAAGGGAAAGGGGAAAAGAAAACCCCAAGGAGAGAAAGCAGAAAATGTTTACGAGAAAGCAAAGTCAAGACTACACATGCTGCCTGGCTAAAAAGAGAACTCAAGATGACACAAGAAAGTCCTGATAGCTTTCCAAAAACAAGGGTAAAAAAAGAGGTGTTAAAACATGCAGAGATGAATAGAGCAAGCAAAGAACCCATGGCAAGCCCAGACAAAGAGAAACATACTGCCAGTACATTCTGCCTTCTCTTCAGGGGCTTTCAAGGACACCAGAAAAAGGGAACAAGTGAGTTCATTGAGGAGGAAAAAATTCCATGAACACCATGTTGATCCAGGAAGACTGCTGGTGACAAAATGCCTTTGACTAATAACACTATGAATTTTGTCCAAAACAGGGTACCTCAACCCCACTACTGATACTGCTATGTAAGGAGACTCGCCTGAAGGGAAAATGTGGGAATGTTTAGGGTTTCAAACCTATTGTGGAGGTACCTTTCAGGTCATGGTATTAGAGAGGTCCATGCACAGCCCTCCAATCTCTAAAGCAGGAATTGGAAGAAGACATTTCTGGAAGGACAGTAAGAACTGACACTGGTCTTCATGGCCACTTCAGAGTTTTTGCTAAGTTCCTTCTTTTCTTTTTTGCCATCTGAACTTTTTATGAACCCATCCCAAAATAAGCCCTGTCTGACCCCCACAGCTCCTTTTCCGCACATTATAGAGTGTGATCCCAGACCAGGGCATGGCTGATGCTCTGCTCAGAGATGAAATGGGCACACGCCTTGAATACTGCCCACATCTTCAGGGCTCATCCTTGTCCGTTGTGGAGGAGACAAGGATTTGACTGTTCTGCTTCCCTGGCTGCTGATGGATCTGGCTGAGGTGGGGATGCAGTGACCAGGACACCACCTTGCAGGCTGGTGTTAGTCAGCCAAGCCCTGCCATTGCCAGCCAGTTACACCTCCCAGAGAGGAGGTACTCAAGGCAGCCTTTCCCCACATGTAGCAGCAGGATCCATGAGATCTGAGAAAGTGAGTGCTGCCAGCAACAACCAAAAGAGGATGAAGCACGCTGTGTAAGCACCCTATGTAAGCAGCTGATGGGCATTTTGTGGGATATATTCTGGGAATTTTACTTGCATGCCAGAAGAGTGCAACTGAATTGGGAGTCACCCTTACATCAATTTTAGCAGGACAGCAAATAAAGCAATCATTTAATTACAGTAAAACCATGTCAAACAGCTAACCTTTGGCAGATGTTTTTGCTACTTGGCTGGATTTGAAAGGATTAATCTTGCATTCAGATTTGAATCTGGATTTTATCCCTTAATACTTCATTTCTTTACCATTTAATGTAATTTCATTCCATGCAACCTCCTCAGCAAGAACTTCTGTCATGACATAGAGCTGACTGGATGTCATTGCACCATTCACTTCATCTGGGCTATCCCTCAAGATCAAGAATGTTTGTGTGTTTATATATTTAGCCTGGTTGAAAAAATCAGATTTCAGAAGGGGACACAAAGATCCTTTGATCTTGAGCCACAACCAGCAATGAGTTTTTGATTCTTGCACTTGCTTATATTGATTTGCCATGGCCTACAAACTCAAAACTCTTCCCAAGCAGAAGGAAAGAAACACCTCCTTTGTTCATTATTCAGATTGTTCCATCTTGTGCTTTAAGATAAAAATTTATGCTTTCCACACCTTTCTAAGGCATAGATATTGCATTTTTCTTAGAGCTGTGATTAAAACAGAATTTGTTGTTTATTCATCAATGGAACATCAGAAGTGATAGGGAAACACCACTGAAGGGTCACACAAAACAGTAGATTCCTCCTCTTCAGAAAAGTTGTAACATGGAGTTAAACAGAATTGAAGAGTTATAGCACAAATCAACCCACTTGCCCCCACATTGCATTGCTCAATTGCTCTCATGCACTGAAGCTGTGCTCTGACTGCAGAGCAGTTCCCCAGAGGCTGCAACTCCTTTCTCTGAGCTGTCTTCAGGTATCCTTCTCCAGAGGCTGCTGCACTGCCCTGTTTCCTACAGTTTTTATTCCTATAGGCTTTTATCCTAACTACAGTCAGACTCATTTTCTGCTTTATAAGAATAACTTGTCTCAAGTAGTCATCAGACTTTATTTCCTTATTAGAGACATAGACAGTACAACACACACAATGCCAATAATATAGTATTATTTATGGTTTATGGATGTTTATCTATTACCTGCCAAAACTGTGACTTTTATTCCTGCCTGGCATAATGTTTTGGCAGTCTTTTGACATCAAAAGAGAGATAGCTAATCATCATCCACACCTCAATGAAAATCAAAACACAACACTCCTCTGTAAACTTGGAAAGTGATTACTACTCAGTGCTGCACAGAAATTACAATGCAAAGAACAGGAAAAAGCCAAAGATGGGATTTGATTTGAAAGTTCTGTCTTAAGACCCTAGACACTCATTCCATCCACGCATGTGATGGAAAAGTTTTAGCAGCAACATTTTTTGCTAAGTAAATAATAGCAAGTTAAGACAAAAGGAAAGTATTCTCATTTCAATGACATCTAAACAGCAATAATTTATGCCTAGCAAATTGTTATGAATAGCTTTAATGTTCTGAAACTGCATAGACCTCCTAAATTTTAAGTCGCCTGTATTTAAGGAAGCTTTGCTTAAACTAAAATGAAACTATGACCGATGCAAAAGTGACCTCCTGTTTTTCCCTATACCTACAAAAATATTAGTGTTCTCTTTTTATAGTCACATAATAATTTAGCTTTGCTAGCAGAGATTAGTTTCACGAACCCACATAAAAAATTGTTTTAAAATAAATTCTGCCTAACTGATGAATATCTTTCAGTTCCAAAAGTTCAGTTCCAGCAATATTGTTTAAACAAAAAGGTTTCAGATAAATTCCTAAGGTGAATACTTAAAAAGTGAAATAGAAGCAACAGAGAAATTAGTCATATCTGCTTGTCAAACTGTTTTCAATTTTGAATACATATACAGAAGGTGTTGTGGGTTGAATAATT